>JABAJZ010013653.1:18441-40043 GCA_018857265.1 Termitomyces sp. T32_za158 | reverse complement strand
TGCGTTGAAGTCTTGTCAGTACACATGAAGAACAGCTTACAGGCAACAATATTGAATGTGAAAATTCTGAACGTTCTCCGGGAGCAACGCCTATCCACCAACCCCTCGCACTTGCATGCCTTGGAGCACCACGTCGGCCCTTTTCCAATAAAGACTCGGTGACTAGCTTCTGGGTCCTTGATACTGAACATGCGTCATAATTCTCATCGTGATACCCGTCAAAGGTCGTGCGGTGACTTGGTTTGAAGACAGTAATACTACGAATTAGAGCTAAAGAAAGACTTTTGACTGTCCTCTTGCTTTCGTTGGCTACGGATACTTTGACGAAGCAATGTTGACCAGCAACCCAGTGCAGACGATGAACAGAGGCAGCCAGATTGATTTTGTGAGAGCTAGCCAGACAAGGATCAGAATCCACCGTAATCTCTGCTTGGCGAGAATTCTCATCAGGCGCCAGAATTATCGAAGGATCGAACCTGGGCCATATCTCACAGCTACGATAGAAGTGAGCGATCGAACGGCTATCTGAAATTGGATCTTTGACTTTGATTGACCTATAAATGTGTTTAATGTACTTCTGAGTTCAGCATGCTTGAAAATGTTTTGAGGGACTTACACCATCGCAATGTAGCGCACGGTGACTTCAGTTTGAATGGAGCCTTTTGGTACTCCATATTCTGCAGACATAGGAAGATACATGGAGAATGGGAGCATGTGTTCTCCCTCGATGGCCTTCGCAAATCCTTCCGAATCTCTATAAGAGTCATGATATTCACCTGAAAATCCTGTTACAGTCTCGAGAGGCGATGAACATCGATAGAACGGGTATTTATCCGGCTGGTTTGATATACTCTCGTATCCAATGACACGTACTTTGCCTTCAGAGATCATGACCGGTACTTCATTCCTTGCACATTCAAATATCTTAATGTTCACATAGCCTTGTAGATAACCACCTTGCACGTAGGTATAGCTGTTTAGAATGATATCGACTTTGACGCGAGGACGAGTCTTTGATTGTTCAAGCGAAGTTTTTTCTTGATAATGCTTTCCTGGACGTGTCAAGACCATTGCGCCCGGTTTCAGTCGCGAAGTAGAATCACCCAGGATTGAATATGATACGTGTCATTCTGGACCAGGTCTCAGCGAAGACACACGAAACCATTTTGACCGCGAATACGGAATAGACGCGCTCCACGTTGACGCATTCAAGAAGGGACTCAGCCAGGAGCTTGATTCTAGGAGTTACGAAATTTGAATCAAGCATAGCGGATGGGTGCGCGGAATAGATGAAAATGGGATAGGCACCGGTACAGGAGAGGGCGAAGTCCAAGGTGTCATTGGTTGTACAAGTTATCCAGACTTGATCCCTAGACTCATTGGCATTGCGCGTCTCCTTCAGTGCATGTGAGGAAATAATATTGGAATTGCGCGAGTCATCCTTGAACGCGTTCCAGACGCTTTGAGGGAAAGTATTCGCCGAGCGATAAACAGTAACTGTGGGAGAGGTAACAAGGGCTGGCATGTTATGGCGATATCGATGGACGGCGATGGGGTATTTATGTGACTCAGAACACGGCCGCAAAGGTGTAAAGATGTACTTCAGTATGGAAAATACGTGCTTCACACCTAAGCTGTTTGAGACAGTGTCCATTGACCCGAAGCACATCTCCACTGCCTTGAGCACAGCATGACCAAAGCTCGTATCAACGTGAAAAGCACATTGAAGTCACTAACTCCTAGTATTTGCAAGCGTAGTCAGTTGTTCAGAGCGAAGTAGAGGCCATAGTGACATAGTGACATAGGGCCGAAACCACCGGAGGAATGAAAGATGTACAGTGATACCGAGCACTGCGTACCATACACAGTCAAAGGTGCTCAGATAGCGCTCAGAAAAGACTGGTAGCACCAACCCACGAAAGCGCGCTCAGAAAGATTTGAGCGCTGGAAGCTGATTGGCGCCAGTGAAGATTAGTGACTCAAAACAAGCACATAGCCACAAACAATGCATCCTTCCAAATCACACCAGATAATAACAGTTTGGGATCACATCAGTCAACGCCTCAGTTTCAAGCGAGGTCTACGTGTAGGGTCATGTCGGGGAAAATTGCACGGATACACAATCACGTATCAAATCGCGCGAGAAATAAGGGGACAGGGGAACGGAAGGTAGTGTTCAAAGGTTTTCTCGATAGTCCTTTCCGAATTCAGTGGTATCTACTACGTTAAATAATTCTAAACTATCCTAACTTTCTCGAATAGGCCCGTCGTTACAAAGACCACACAAACTGCCGTGCTCGATGCTAGCGTCAACCTTCTGAGCGGCATAGCAGATTGTCGGAAAAGTAGTGACCGAAAGCGGACATCCGCGCAGCAAAAAGGGCCTCGCAAAAGAAGGAAACAGGTTGAAGCAGATGCCGGTCGACCTGCAGCAGAGCTGATCTCCATCATGGACACTAATGTTTCTCCCGATTTGAATTTGGCTGCGCTTGAATGCCCCTCGGTCCCCCGACGACAGATGGTCGTCGGGATCAATGAAGTGACGAAACAATTGGAGCAACAAGTTCACGCCGAGCGTGTTACTCGAATTACACTGCATCCCTCAGAGAAATCTCCGTCATCTTTATTGTCTGTCATTCTCGTGTGCCGCTCGGATATCAATCCGGAAATCTTGGTTGACCATCTTCCTCACCTAGTCGCCACTCTTAATTCACTTCGGCCCGAACAGCCAGTCAGACTTGTACCATTGCAATCAGGAGCGGAAACACGCTTGTCACAGGCAGTCGGATTACGAAGAGCTGCTGTTCTGGGATTTGACGTACGTTTTTCAAGTCAATGAGTCCATCTTGTTGCCCTGATGCATATTCAAAGTCTACTTTTCCAAATTTGGATTCAATCCTGGAGTTGCTGAAAGACATTCCAATTCTGTCTGCAACATGGCTGGCCTCATCAATATCTATTGTCGAGAGATTCGTCCTCGAAAGAATCGCATTGGAGGTTCTCTTTAAGCCTTGCAATGTTATTGCTTTTGGGAATCACTGCAATGCCTCGTTGTGTCGCCCAGCGAAGTAAAATCTGAGCGGCAGCTGGTGATAATCATGACTGAGTGATCGAATCATACCTGAAGACAGAGATACACTGACTTTTGTTGTGCTTGGAGGCTACTTGGGTGATCATATCATGAGTCAACAAGCTTTGTGCACCCTTATCCATAGAAAGCTCAAAATATCCCTGATTATGGTGTCTTAGATCAATATAATTTGATCAGCGTAGCTCTGCTGTTCACCTGTGGTCCAAAGGAGGAATATGCTGTGACAGCAATATTAAGTGTCTTCGCAAGATCGACTAGTGCAGTTTGAACGAGGTATGGATGCAATTCGACTTGAAGAACCTGAGGCTCGATACGTGCGTAACGTAAAAGGTCGAGAATCAAGGATCCACTGCAGTTACTAAAACCGGTAGCGTTTTGTGACCTCCCGTTTTCATTTTCTGTTAGGATACTCCCTTACCTTAGCCCTATGTTCTTCGCGTAGCCCACATCAACTAACTCCTCCATTGCGGCCCATGTTTCCTGAAGAGGAGTATTTTCTGCAATATCAACTTATTTTCGAAAGCAATTTGTTGAGGTAATCTTTTTCTCTTACGCAGTTGAACGCGGCCGTGATCATCGAACCACTCAGGCGGGTAGCGATGATTGGGATCGACATACTGAAGAGCAATCGGGAAATGGACTAAGAACAGATCAAAATAATCGATTCCCCAGAGACCAAGCTGTTTCTTGGTGATTGGCTTGACATGTTCACGGGCATGAAAAGTGTTCCATAACTATGGCAGGTTTGAAATTTGGTATAGCAACGTTCACATAACTTGCCTTGGAAGTGATGACTATTCGGACGTAAGTACGATGCGGATGAACATGTGGCACAAAAACACATACAGAGTTCTTCCCGTTTAACGAGTCCATCTTGAATGGCCCGACGAACTCCTTCACCTGCCTCTTTCTCATTCCCATAGTCGCCGGCTCCGTCAAGAAGCCTGTATCCTGCCTTGATTGCTTGATAGACGGTCTGCAAGCAAATCAGGGTGTCAAAACTACTGGATGATAGATTCACTTGATGTCACCTCTGCGCAGGTACTCTTCGTAACCTAAGTTATTCATGAGGCAGATAGAGTACAGACTGTGAGTAAGGACCTGCCTTCCAAAGGCCGAAGCTGTTCAGAGATAATAGGTATCAAACGTCATTGCTTCGAAAAATGCAGATTCATACCCAACTAAAGGCATCTATTATGGCGATGATAATCGGATCTTACTAAGATTTGAGCTCACTGACCTTCTGACCAGTTCTCTTCAAGAGGACAGAGGACATAATGAGAGATTGAGGAAGTGTGAGAACGTTAGTGTCCCTCGACTTGACATTGATGAGAAGGAGTGGGTGCGCCGGGCCGTCGGGTTGGGAACACGTGTACTGAAGATCAAATATTTTACCTACTTTAGTCTTTGACACAACTGCTGCAGTCTGAGATGCTGCAGTAAGTGATTGGACATAGAACGCACACTTGAAAGACGGCGTATGTACAGTCCGTCAGTCTTGACATGCGACTACACATTCTCGGCGTCGGGCCAATCGGCAACCTTCTTGCTTTCAACTTGCGTCGCGCCCTTCCCGGTCACCCCACCATTACCTTGATCCATAAGACACAGTCACAGGCAAATACTACTCTCGAACATGGGGGTATAATTCAAATTGAAAATGAAGGTGTAGTCACCACCGCAAATGGTTTTGGGTCAGAGGTCTTTGAGGCGACCAAACCGGCTTTACCTTGGGAAGGCAGAACAAGCGGAGCAAACACAATTGAATCCCTATTCGTTACAACGAAAGCCTATTCGACTGTGCCAGCTATTCGTCGACTCCTCCCTCGCCTGTCCCCTAATTCTACAATTGTCCTCATGCACAATGGAATGGGTGTGTATGAAGAACTCATCCACGATGTTTTTCGAAACCCCGGACTACGGCCGCACTTCATTCTATCAAGCAATACACATGGTGTCTTTCGTAAAGACACCGCCAAACTTTTTGTGCATTCTGGAGTCGGTTCTATTCATTTTGGGATCGTCCCAGATCCTGGAGGACGCGATTTCGAAGCTGGCTTCAATGACACCACTGTGCCAAAGATCGAGCGTCGGCCTCGCCTTTCTGATATCACCCCATCCGAGAGCGACCCAGCATACGTACGATATGTTAGCTTGCGGGACACTGTTGCGGCATTAATGCTCATGGAACCTCTCAACGTATCCTGGCTCCCAATTTCGGAGATTCAGACGGCCATGCGACGCAAACTGGTAGCCAATACTGTCATTAACTGTCTAACCGCCCTCATGGGATGTCGAAACGGCGATATATTCACTACCAGTGCCGCCATTCGTATCATGCAAAGAGTCTGTCACGAAGCTTCTCATGTATTTACGGAGGAATTCAACTCAGAGACAAAGGCATGGTTGGATAGCCTTGTCAAGCAGGGCGTCAACATAGAAGATGTTCCCATTGCAAGATTCCCACGTGAGCTGTCTAAGAAGGCTCTAGAGGTAGAAGTTCGTCGAGTGGCAGAGGTGACAAAAGGAAACGTATCATCAATGTTGGCTGACGTCCGCCGTGGACGGTCGACAGAGGTGGAATTTATCAATGGATACCTGCTCAAGCTGGGTGACACATATAACGTACCGATGCCTGCTATAGCCATGCTTCTCAATCTCGTAAAGATGCGTAGTGCTATACCAATCGATCAAATTTTGTAAAACTCCCCTCAGGCATAGATGTCTTCGCAAGATATTCATCACCCTTCAACACAGATTGTAAAATTAGCTTATATTTTCCAACAGCCGTGATCAGCTGTGAATGAGCGCTTATAACAAATCGCACAGCCGAAATTACCGCCCGAAGCTATGTAGCTCACCATCGCCTAGATCCTTCCACCTGGAACGGACTCATTCGCTTTGAATCACTCACATCTCCGTGAATTATGGACAATATTGCAACGGAATGTGTGAAGTACGCTGACAACAATCCCGATATCAGCGGCGTCGTATGTACTTCCCTCAACTGCATGATTTTTGGAATGAACGAGTTCATTAGGGCGTTCGCATCAGCTTCTATCTTCAAACCTTCCTTCTCGGTGAGCTACATGGTATGGACTACTATACGAAACCCTTATCGACCATTGCAGTCCTCCTTGTTGATCGCTCTTGGCAAAATGCACCTGTAGCTCTATGGACTTTTATCGCAACAAGCGCTGGACTCGTCTTGGCTGCTATCATTATTAGAGATCAGCTCACGCTATTTCAAGGGCTTCAAGTTTCTAACCTTGTTTGGTTGGTTGACATTTCAGGATGTGTCTATCTCAACGTCATTCTTTCACAGGCTTGCAAATTTTGGGACATTCTTCGCCCTAGCAAGTTACTCTCAACAGAAAGCTGAAAGCCGTAAAGAGAAAGATTCACGACATGGCTATGACGATAAGGTCAAGTTTGGTGCAATGGCTCAGTCTCTCGTGTCAATGGCGTTGACACTTTATATGTGGTAGGCTTATCCTCTTCAGAGCGCCTATATTTCTTATGAGCACGAAGGGGAACCGCAAAGACCTTCGGACCGCGGTCTGAATGTTCACATCTTGTGAAATATATTTTCTTCGTTGCCGAAGTTCAGGCAATCTCAGTCGGAAGGATCGTTGGTCTTGTTATTACCTCTATATTCATGGCAATTTACCTACTCATCACCCTACAAGAGCTATGTGCCTATCGACGAAGCCACAAGGGCCATCCCAAGAGAACGAGAACCCTACCCACTCAATTAGAATCACCTACAACTCTCTCACTAACTCCTGGTAATTCAGTTCCCGTGATCCCTCCCATGCACACGTCCTCCTTGTCCGTGGCAAACGCAGCACCGTGCTCTGTCCCACGTCCGCATCGCAATACAGTCTCATCAAATTTGGTTCAATATCATCTCAAAACTATGTCAGCCTTTGCTAAACGTCGTCCGAAGCGCCGTCGCTGGTCGTCTGACTTGGATCCGATGTTGGTTGGAATTATGATCTGTCAATTGATGATATTCACGTATTTCATCGTCTCTACTGAGTTATTGCTCAAACGTAACCCGGGCAATGATTCCTCCAATGGAAATGGACAATGGTCCTTTGGACAGATACTCGCCCTCATCGTCGTAATCCCGTCGGCGTTCTCGCTCGCAGAAGCGATGAGCGAGCATGGAGTGAAACGCCTCTCCAGACGCAAGAAGAGGAGTAGGAGGAGGGTTAGAGAGCACGAGAAACGTGAAGATCCCGAGTTGGCGGGTGGCCATCAGCACGAGATGACTTCCCATAATATTATTCATAATCATTAGACAAATCCCCGTAGGTTCCATAAATGTAGCAATACGAGTGGACAAAAATATCAAGAACACAACATTTAGGAGGAATAATTTGAGGTATAACCGATGTCAATCAGTACAGAAGGTTTCCAAGTCCCATACAAAGCATCCCATTCACGTTAGTGGTCATCCGAGTCCGGTTTTCCCCACTTATAAATCCTAACAACTCCGTCGTCCCAAGACTCGACGCGCCGTCGCGCAATCATGGACATTGTCGACCTGTCTGTTCCGACAAAGCCGGCTCCCAGTGACTGTATCGCCGCGTCGATAAAAATGGGATACCTGTACGGTTTGTAAACGATGAGCGAGACGTAAGGCAAGGATCAAGGTGTACCATGGTCCCAATACGTCGACTGTTTGCGAGTGATCTATTGCATACCATCCTTTCCCCTTGACTTCGTCCCACCAGGCGGTGTCACGCTCGTCGCTGGTCATGATGACGTGCTCCACGGAGATACCCTTTCGTTGCAGAAGCTCTGTTTTGACTTCATCCACACGCCGCGCTATTACGTCCAGGGAAGCGTAACAACCGATTGGGCCGTCAGGGCAAAAGGCTATAAAATCACCTCGTCGTACGTGAATAGCAATCCACTGGAGGTAAAGATACGGGTGAGTGTCAGTATTTTGAAAAGAAGAACCTAAGCCTTACGGGCGGGGTTGGTTCGTCCTCCGAAGTTCCCAACGTTCGCCGGACATATTGATGCGCCAGTCGTCTTATCCTTGGAGACCAATGAAGGTATTGCCCGACAAACCTCCAAGCTGGGCTGTAGTCAAACTCCATCTCATATGGCTGATAAGGTTGGATTAACAGCTGGCTAAGGAGAGGAAACAATCTTACTTGGTTGGCGCAGACGAAGTACAGATAGTCATAGCACAACATCTGTTCATCCGGGGGAAGAAGGACATGATGGTTTGGCGACTCCCGGGGAGGTATGAGATTTGCAGCACGGGCTTCTGGGAAAGCGAGTGCTGCCAACGACCAAAAATAACTATGTACGTCCCAGTCATTACCAGGAAGGACTTTAATCCATGATGGGGCTTTTGTATATGATATGTCTGACCGGGTTCATTTTTTGACTAAAGGACGTACTCAAGGACCGGACGCACCAAGTTTAAGATGATCGGTCACAAAGCTATGACGAGGATGATCATCAGATGGTTTAACGGCCTCCCATGTGTTCCAGCATCCAATGTCATCTACTTCTTTACTGTCACGATCTTTCACGTCGTGCCATTCTAATACCGGAATGTTTAAGGTCTTTCTGAGCCGCGGAACGTCAAAGACGAGGCCAAAATCAACAGGGGGTACGGTGTGCCCGATATGAGATGGCGTGAACATGGGAATGACTGGAATACGTTCTGTTATAATAGCGAGGTAGATGAGGTTAATCTGCAGTTTTTTGAGAACAAACGGATGGCCAGAGAGTTTGACAGCATACATAGGTCATTACATCATTTGCTAGAAATAAGATGAACGTAAGGATATCAGGATAGTCGGATGTCACGTACTCCAGCCTGCAGAGATCCAAGAGGTAATGTACTTGCGATCAGCTCGTAAGTTATCTATGTGATCGTGAGCGACGATGCTGCTCAAGACGTGGTACTAAGAAGGTACCTCTGAAATTAGATGTAGGAGGGCCTAGCAAGTTGGCTGCTGGACCCAAAGGTTCAACAAGAACCGAGGAGTTATTTATTGAGGAGTTAGAGTGCGTAGGCGTTTCTGCAAGGACGTCAGCAACAGGAATGAGAGTGTGCTGGTCGGTCCATGCAGAGCGAAAGACGATAGAAAAACCAAGGAGCAAAACAAGAGCAACGAAGGATATGACGATAATAAATCTGCGTTTTCCAGCTATGACGAGATAATTCTGCCAACGAGGGTACTGGTGGTTTGCGAGGAGGGACTCTGCGTCCTCGTGCATGTTCAAAAGCCAATGGCAGAGTCGGGCACAGATGAGCGTGGCAGTTTGAATCAAGATAAAGAATTCAGGCCTCAAGGCTGCCGGAAATCTATGTATATGTTCGATCTGATCGCTCTGGCTGGTCTGCCAAGCCTCGATTCAAAATGCCAACGGTGTTGTAATTTATGTAATCCGCGTGGTCAAGACCTCGCTTTATGAATCCCTCTTCACCTACTGATAACCTGGCTGTCGCTTCTTATCCATGTAGTCCTTCAGTGTCTCGGCTATGTTGTACAAACTAGTCCAATCCACTATACAGTCAAGTCAGTTCTAGTGGTACTTGGCAGCAAGTTCTGTTTTTATTATCGCTTTCTTTTATGGCATCGTTTCATCTCTTTCCTCATCGAAGTGCACCCTGTCCTTGAAGGCCCTCTATCATAAAGTGCTCATTCATGAATATAGCATACCAAGTTTGACCTTGCTGTCGGTAGGGGAGTTCTACTGCTCCTCAGAGGGCTAACCTAACGTTTGCATATCGTTTGCTTCGGTCTTACTGTCTTTCTCATGTATTGCTTGCTCAATTTGAGCATCAAGGTCTCTCAGGTCCGTGTTTTCCTTGTAAATACTGTATTTATGTTGGCAATGACAACAGGGAGCATTTACGGGATTGATACTCCATGTCGACTTTATGTGGCAGTAAATGCGACAGACAAGTAAAACTATATACGTTGGGCATTAGCCGTCGAATACCTCGCCAAGAACGAATGGTTGTGTCCGTATTCTGATTATGTGAACTGGAACTTGAGCTTGAGGTTGGTATTTTCTTCGTCTTGGTCCAATAAGCTGATGTACACCGCATCTAATTTGAGGCCATGTCTTAATCTGTTGACAGAGAAAGCCTTTGATGACTTGTATCGCTTTCTTTCGATAGGATAAGTTGACTTCGTCCTTCCTAATTTTCTACCGCGTTCAGACGAACTAGGCTGTACTTTTAGCACATGGCAGCTTTTGGACAAGACCCGAAGTACAAATACCGTGAAATATCCTTTGGCTTCTCTCATAGCCCAGAAGGCCTATGAACGAGCTAGGACAGCAAAAGCATGAATGACGATGAGATTGACGGAGTTTGTCCAGCTACTCCCAGGGCACAAGGTTTGCCACCTAGCGCTCTTCTCGGTTTATCCCCTGTCCGGCAACTTCGTTCAGTTTCTTCAAATCTTGACGCTCTCACGAGACGTGGAATGCTTCTTTGGGGGTACCTTTGGGAAAATTACGGATTAGCCTTGGTTGTGATGGAGAATGGATCTAACAAGGAACTTATACGTTTTTGGAGGAATACGTTCTCTTGTACCGACAAATTTTCTTTCGCTTAATTGACTAATGATAATCCTTACACTGAGGTGGAGAGGCAGAGGACGAAGTAGAATTGGACCTTGAATGCGTTTCAGAGGTCGAGGGGGCAGAGGAGGGGGAAGGTACTATAGGTGTTGCACTGAGAGGTCGTGGGGTTGGAGATGGATGAGAGGCCTCTGGCGGTGGAAGAGACTGTGTAGACTGGGGTGAGCGGAGGGCATATTCAGGATATAGAGACTGTGAAGTAGTCGGGCGTTCATGTTGCTCTTCGCGATGTACGTGGACAGGGGTATTCTCGTTCTCTAGATTGGGTACTTCTGGAGATGCTTGCTCCGCAGCAGGCTCCTCGCTTTCATTTCCTAGTGAGATTTGTGAAAACTGATCAGATAACTGAGGGCTTAAGGGGTGAGGCGTTGGTGGTGGCGACGGGGATGGGGAAGTAGAAGTATGGTCTTCGTGGCCATCAATATCTAGCGTAGAAACAGAGAGATTTTGGCCCTCAAGGACGCCATTAGAACGGTCAACGGTCCACGCAGATTCGATTTGGGGCACGTGTCGTGCTCGGGCTATGTCCTGCCGCATTGCTTCTGGAGAGAATGCAGACGCAAGCTCGTCGTGGTCAGCGGCGGAGAAGGGGTCGTCGAGGTCGGATGGAGAGCCATGGTGAGCAAAGTGGCCATCCATCTGTAAGAACCGGGTTTGTGGCTGTGCTTGTCGCGTCTTGCCATGATCGCTGAAGTCCTCCTCGTCCTCGCCGGCCATTCCTCCTCTCTCTTTCCCACAGACCACACCCTTCACCCCTCTTTTGCGCCTCTTCTCCATCCAGGTGAACAACAAGCCCTCGAAGCTCTTGGTCTCATTGCATTTCGCTACCGAAAGATCAAGGCTGCATTGGCCAGCCTTTCTCGATCGTCATCGCGCTCAATATGTGCTCTCTGCGCGACTCTCAACAGCATCTTACGAAACGAATACGAGTCTCTTGTTGTAGCAACCGAAGCAAAGATCCTCAGCCGTGACGCCGACCTCGTTGCGAGTGGTTCGTTCGTGCCGCTCTCGTTGCTTCGCGCGACATTCTCGGATTGGGACGCGCCTCTTGCCGCATTGGTCTCTTTAGTAGAAGAGTTACAGGCAAATGAACATTGGAGACCTGGTCCACTGATTGATATGCTCCTCATGCGCGCTCACACAGGCGTACACCGTGTCGCAGATATTCTTTCGCGTCTTTCGGTTGCTGTTCAGCGAGTATGGCGGACTCAACTCACTGCTTTTCTTGTCCATGGATCCATATCCAATGTAGATCCACTTGTATCCGAGAATTATACTTTGCTTGACGGCTCCATACCCTCGTGTGTTTCAGCACAATCACAAGAATCCATTGCCTATGTCGGACGTGCTATAGCCACCGTCAAGGCAGCAAAATGGCAGAAACAGCTTCCGCAAAGTCTCACAATTGCACACACTAATCTTTTGGAGGATGTCTTGCCTCAGGATCAGCACACGTTTGATCTTGTCATCTCCCAGATTAGAACGAACGTCAGTGAATGGCTGTGGTTAAATGTCTTGACACAAAGAGATGCTGAAGACGCCGTAGAGACGTTGTACGCAGTTTTATCGCCTCTTGCACTTTTTGCTTACGGAGAAAGTTCAGAGCAAACTACTTTCTCTTACGAAATGGGGAGTTCAGTCTTGCTGTCATTCGCGAAATCGAACGTCTCAAGCTTTCTCGCTTGACCTTGCGTTCTGGACCAACGTCTATGATACGCGACCAAGACTTGAATCTCGCCCTTCTCCGTGCTTCTCTTGGTACATCAGCACAACATGACCCAGCCCTTTCACGCCTACGATTTTCCTTACCCTCAGGTCCACTTCGTCCCCTTCTTCCATCCCTCGCCAACACTGTTCCTCCATCGCACGCATCTCATTCGGCATCGTCTACGTCAGGACCAAGTTTCGATCTATTTGTATCCTATCTTCTAGGCACACCGCTGAACCTGACGTACAATCCATTTACTACTGCTGCAGATGCTTCAAAGTCTGTCATTATGAATGCAAGTATGGCAAACCACACAACATGGAATGCATCGCGGGTTGCCAAGGGGTTGGATGGGGGTTTGGGTGAAGTCCGGCGGCATGTAGAGCATCTTCTACTAAGGTTGGATTTCAACGGTAGCTTTTCCAAACGTAGAGAGAACGCAGGGCAGACAACGGATATTCTTGCAGACTTAATGTAGTATTTATCATTAAACCGATAAGATCTTACCCACGTTAATGATTGTGTAAGGGACGATGAGAATTTTAGAAACTACTGATTGAGTTGAGCGACCGATGTTGTATGGAGCTCGTCGTCCGGTGATGCTTGTGATAAAGCAGAGAATATTAATGGAGGTACGATATATGGTGTAATCTGATCAAAGTTTGGCGATAATCAGAAGGACAGGCGCCCTGTAAATTCCGAGCAATGAGTTCCACGGCCCAGCGTCTCTCTCATCAACTACAACTACTGCGCCCATTACACCAAATGACTTCTCGTTCGTAATTATTATTCCTTCTCAATCGTTGCACTCATACCGTTGCAGAGTACACTCCTCGCCTCATCGGTGCCCCCAACACCCTCGGTGAAAAATTTCCCAGAATATCTCTCGACTAATCAGGCTGATTGCAATACAGAGCATCGCGTATACATCGAGCAGAATGGCTCTGTCGTTTCACCCTTCCACGACATCCCGCTTTTCGCCGACCAGAACAACGGCATCTTCAACATGATTGTCGAGGTTCCCCGTTGGACCAACGCGAAGATGGAGATCTCCAAGGAAGAGCCCTTCAACCCCATCAAGCAGGACATTAAGAAAGGCAAGTTGAGGTATGTCCGCAACTGCTTCCCCCACCACGGGTACATCTGGAACTATGGTGCCTTCCCCCAAGTAAGTCAATTTCGAATTGCTAGTACACTCATTGGATCTCATCTCAAATCAAAGACCTGGGAAGACCCTGCTCAGTCGCATGCTGAGACCAAGGCCAAGGGTGACAACGATCCTCTCGATGTCTGTGAGATCGGCGAACAAGTCGGCTATGTTGGCCAGGTCAAACAAGTCAAGGTCCTTGGCATCATGGCTCTCCTTGATGAAGGCGAGACCGACTGGAAGGTCATCGTAGTCGATGTCCTCGACCCTCTTGCGTCTAAGCTCAACGATATCGAGGACGTCGAACGTCACCTTCCTGGTTTGATCAGGGCAACCAATGAATGGTTCAGGTATTCAAGTTGTTCCGGACTCTTTTTCGTCTCGAGACTGACATCTTGCTTCAGGATCTACAAGATTCCCGATGGAAAACCCGAAAACACTTTTGCGTTCTCAGGCGAGGCCAAGAACAAGAAATACGCTACTGAGATCATTCACGAGTGCCACGAGTCTTGGCGTCGACTCATCACTGGCGAGTCTCCAGCAAAGACCCCCAGCTACGACGTTTCCATGTAAGTCTCTACTTTTGCGATCCTATCTCTCCTCTCAATTGGTGTCTACAGCCGTAACATCACGATCCAAAACTCCCCTGGCTTCGTTCGCAGGGACGATCCCGTTTACACTAGCCTTCCTGGCGATTCCAGGAAACCTCCTGCTCCCATCGACCCGTCTGGTAAGCAGAATGTTGTTTGAGGGCCGTTCCATGAAGCTAAACTATTTCTAGTATCGAAGTGGTTCTACATTTCATCCGCCCAGGTCTAGGGCTCTTCACAAGGATTTGCAGAACCTGAGCATGAATTTTTGAAAATAAATTGACGATTGACTGCTCCTGTCGACCTGCATAGCATACACACAAAAAGTCACCATAAGCATTCCAGAAAAAAAATAAACAATCTTTCTTGAGTGATACGTCAGCAAATTACATTGAGGGTATGATTACTCTATGACTTCGATGATAGATTACAACTCTGCCGAGCATTTCTGCAAAGTATTGAGACTAAACTCGTTTTTCTGGTCCAACGTCGGGCTGTGCTGGTGGATATCGGCAATAACGGTCAGATATTGACGTTACAGTCCAGGTTCCTAATAAATGATTGTGTTGGTGGAAACTCAAAATTGACCCAAGATCACGTACCCTCTAATGCGGAGAACACAGAATACCCGTTTGTCATAACACGAGAGACTGTATGAGTTTCCAACACCTTTCCAGGTTTACCCCCTTTCTTAGAACTAGGTTCAGAGCGTTGATAGGTAAAAGTGAAGGGAGGTTCGCCAATCAAGGTGAAAACGATTTCTGCCTGATCGCCTGTATGTAGAATGTTAGCTAAATGTCTGCCTACGATTCTGAGCGGGAATACTGACCTTCATGAATATCTTGGTAAATTCTTTTGCCATGCCCGACCTGAGCAGAAGGGAGAGGATGTACTGTAAAATGTATATCCGCGACTGCTGTTTTGCAAAGCTTTTGCTGATGAGCGATAGAGGTGATGGTAAATTCACCAGGCTGTTGCTGAACCAACGAGAATGGGGACACTTTGGCTTCATGGCTGTATGCCTTTGCGTTGACACGGTAACTACCATTTGAAATCAGTATGATTATCAATGATGCAGAAAAGCCATACCCAATATTCCAAGGTGGTGTACCTTCCAATTGGAATTGAGTGGTCTCGCCAACACAGTAGTCGATTCGGCGGTCAAACGGAACAATCGCTGCGGTTTCAGCTACATCTACCCATATCGAGTTTGATAAAGGATCCAATGTCGAAGGTGCACAATTCAAAGCGTCCCGGACTGCCCGAGGGATAACGGCATTCCGATGTTTGGCAAGAGGATAGTCTGCATCACCGATCTGTTTGACTTCATAGTACATGCGACCGTGACGTGAGGTTTGCAATTGGAACCGAGTCCTTGGTTGTATACTGTTGAACGTAGGCTGGTCGATGACCTTGGTCCCGCCGTTATCATTTTGTCCGATGTTATACATGATTTCAAAGGGCGGGCGTCCTTTCTCAATGCTGATCAGTCAAATAAATTGAGAGATGAGAAGAAGTAGATCAACCTTTCAAGTCAAGATCAACGTGGTCGACAGTACCCTCACACACAGGGGGTAAGATATGCGAAGAATTGTAGGGTTCATAGAAAGATTTCGTTTCAGGAGAAAGTTTGGCAGACGGCCTCGGGACCCAATTAACCTCGAAGGTTGAGGCTTCAGTCATGACCGTTCCAGGGCAGCGAGAGTCGGAAATCTACAGTACAGGCTCGATAATTGTCGGATAAATTACAAGGAAGATGTCTTACCTCCAGAATCTCAAATGTTCCCCTTTGAGTTACGACTAGGTCGTCATTGGGATTGTTCAGGGTCCTTGTCAGAATCTTGTTATCGCCGACGTGACGGTACTTGAGTCGCCATGGCTAAGAGGATGGTGACATCAGTGAACCGGTAGCGAAAGAGCAAATTAACTAACAGCATCTCCGGTGAGTCGTAGAGGGAGACTGGCTGGCTCGTTCTCGAGGACAGTAGTCGATCGTTTACCTCCACTGTTGTAGAATCTGGCGGTCGCCTACCACATATTAAAGCTCAACAAATGCCGACACGGCTTACAAGAAGAACACCGACCTTGATTCCTCTGACACTCACTGTGATCCCTGGAATCGAAACAGTCCGCTTGCATTTATAGACGTCCTCGATGCTCACTGATTGCAGAAAACTCAGTAATGTTCCGAAACTTTGCGCAAGTAATTTACCAATATTGATGTCAAATGTTCCCTCGTCGCCATTAATCCCTTGAGGTATGGGAACCAATATTGATTTCCTTGGTGTCTCAATACCTTCTATCTGTAGGATTTCAGAACTCCTAGGACCAACAACTTGCATTTCAAGATTCCATGGACCAGTTCCCTGTAAATACGCACGGAAAAAAGATCAGTCTCTGAAAGCTGTGTCAAAATAAACTGTTTTACCCTGAGTTCAACATCAACCGGTACAGTGTCACCATCACAACTATTAATCCTCCTTTTACTGCCGCCCTGACTTGCGACGAAGTCCGCAGCTGCAAGAGGATGTATCACCTGGTCGATACTGGGACCACTCAACTCCACCTTCTTGTAGTAGGCATCGCTCAAATGTGTAAAGGTGAAAGTGTAGTGACCGCTGCGCTCTGGTTGAAGAGTGAGTTCACCTCGAGAACTTGAGATCGTCTTGGATTGGTCGCGCGGTGATTCATTGTCGCGTTGCATACGATAGTAGACCTGAAATGGGGGTGTCCCCCGTAAAACAAGAGAAGCAGATACTCCCGTGTCTCCAGAACTATTTCGCTCCGATTAAAAGGATTGAGGGACGGACAAGAAAAGAATTACCATTCATGGATCCGTTTCCACTCTATTTCTGCTGTCGGCAAAGGTTTTTCAACAACTCTACAGGTTTCAGGGGATAGAATATCTCCCAAGCACCGCTGTAGCAGATTGACAGTGAGAGGAAGATCCCAAAGATCAGTACACTGCTTCTGACCTTTCCTTGTACTCTGACAATTGCATAATTCCCGGGTCCGTTGACACGTAGATTCAAGTCTCCCTGAGTCTTCAAAGTTTTGTTCCACGGTTTGTGGCGCTTATTTTGCTTGTCACCATCGGCAGAAGGTTCATACTTGAGCGATATTTCCCATGGAGAATCAAACTCCTCCGCATCGCTGACTGATATTCCCAGAGATGCTTCACTACCTATCAAGAGCGAAGTCGGGGAACCAGGTCCGCATGACTTGAACGATACTTTTGGTCGACGAAGCACCACTAAAGAGCGGGTGGTTCTAGTCTGGATCGATCCAGAGAAGTCCCCAGAAGCGTCAGGGCCAATGCGTACTACATTACCAACACTGTCCGTGACCTCTTCAAGTGCGTAGACGTAAGTTCCAGGGGTATCCAAAGCAATACTCAAAGGTATCTTCATTTCCTCCGGCGTACCTCGACGCATTGTAGATGTGTCCTCTTTCAAAGCGCTGTTTTTCTCAATGCCTTCCACAAGATAGTGCTCTCGTCGGCCATTGATCGTCTTCAACCACCGCAAACTTAATGGTGGTACACCATACACTCGGATCATCAACTCCAAATCTGGGTCTTGACCGCTACAGCGCACGTTATCCTCCACTAGTTCCTTATCAACGAACTCAACAGTAGGGCACGGAACAATGTTAACTGTTGAAGGATATGATATACGAACTGGGACCCGAGATTGGTCAAGAAGACTCTCCAAACGAAGCGTTCCCGGCCTTGAAATACGTATGTGGACAAGAGACTGTGTACTTTGAAGGAGGGATCGAGCATCTTGTGTTTCTTGGGCTACATCTTCATCGTCATCGTATTCGTCGTATTCATCAGGATCGTGAGTGGATGTTGATGGACGTGAGGCTCGTAGGGATGCAAGACGATCTTGTTCAATAGCTTTGAGATCCTTGGCCGTCAGTTCAAAAAATTCTGGAACGTGATGGCCTGGAGGTGTGATAGAAAACTTGAGTTCGGCAGGAGTAGTGTTATTGAGTAGCACTGGTATGAGAACGAAGTTATTTGGCGGGGACAGACAGTATGGCAAAGAATCAACAGGAAATTCGTCGTTTTTTTGACACTTACGTTGGTGCCTTACATATTCGCAGCGGAGGCAACATCGTTCAGGATTGGATTTCTCGATTGATCGATCCAGACGCAGAGCGCAGAACATCAATGCAAGAGTCAAATCCTCCTAATGTTAGCGTGTTTCCTGATCAATCATACTGGAACGGAGCTTCGACTCCAATGCCGCCTTCCAGTCCTCCTCCACCCCTTCCGTCAGATAGTGTGTCTGCTATCAGTATGGCCCCGCACAACCCGCCCAGCCAGGTCACCCTGGCACTTGTGAATCAGACTGCTGTGCAGCGGGGAGTCCTTGTAACCTATACCGCAGAGCAGGTTGGACCTCATCATATGCCGACCTGGACTGTGAGATGCCTCAGTAGGTACAACAAGGTTGATCGATGCGTTTACTCATCCTTCATTCAGTGAATGGGAATGAAAAAGGTCGTGGCACTGGCAAAAGCCAAAAAATTGCCAAGGAAGAAGCAGCTCGTCAGGCCTGGTTTCAAATGGGCTGGTAGTGGTAACGAGTAAAGGAGCGGACTCGTTATGTTATACTGTCAGGCTGCCAGAAGTTTTGACTGCTACAGGCAACATGAAGGGCAGGCTGACAGTACAACGTAATGCTTGCCACGCTCTACTATCTTTTCTTCTCTTCAAAGTTCCTTTGTTGTGACTGATCTGAACAATTTATGCAAACGAAACATGGTTGAAGTTCTTGGTTTGATTTACTGTGGACCATTCAATGTATAGTTTTCATCCAAGTACAATTGCAAGTAACCTGTCTTGTTATTCGTAAGAAATCTCTTGATACGACATGGATACCATGGAATTTCGCATAAAGATATCTAGCTCAAAGACCAGAATAGGAGATAGGCACCTACGAGACCCAGAAGAACCTTCAATGGAGCGTCGAGATTGGAAACCGCTCCCGTCGCCTGATTGAGAGTATTTGAGATGTCAGTCTTATCGATAGGCGCAGAACCACCGCCCAATGTTTGTCCCTTGCCGGAAAATACACCAGACGACGAAGAGCCAGAGTGCCGACGTAGGGCACTCTCAAGGGCACTGTCGTATAGATGATATATATTAGTTATACTTGTCTTGACTAGAAGTAAACTGACGGTTTATTCGCCCCTCGAACTTGTTCGACCTTGGTCTTGCCTTTTAAGAACACGAAAGTTGGCCTGATTTACTGGCAAAGTCAGTTGAAGATGGTAGACGCTGCGAACGCTTACATGGCAGTAACCGAATAGTGACTTGCTACATCCTTTGCAATATCCACGTCGCATTTCATGAAGTTGACGGCAGTGTACTGCTTGGAAAGAGCCTCGTATACTGGCGCAATTGCATGGCAAGGACCACACCTTGTGACGAATAAGCACAGACATTGAAAATTGGTTACGGCGAAGTTACCAAGTTGCGTGGAAGTCAATGACCTGGCGATTTCAGCTTGACATTCGAGCGATGTCTGGACGCGGAAAGGGTGGAAAGGTACTTCTCCTCGTATCTGGGAAAATTAATAAATCATCTGGTCTGAACGATGTCAATCCACAGGGACTCGGAAAGGGTGGTGCAAAGCGCCACAGGAAGATTCTTCGCGACAACATCCAGGGAATTACGAAGCCTGTGAGTATCTCCGGAGATAGTTTATACCTACGGCTTTATTCATGAGTCTGTGGCACAGGCTATCCGTCGCCTCGCCCGTCGTGGTGGTGTCAAGCGTATCTCCGGCCTCATTTATGAAGAGACTCGCGGTGTTCTCAAGATTTTCCTGGAGAATGTCATTCGTGACTCTGTCACTTATACTGAACATGCGAAACGGTATGTACTGATCAATTCAAGGGCCATTCATAACTTCGACATAAACAAATGGCCTGTTGTCGTTGGAGTATCACTTGACTCATGCACAATCTTCCCACAGCAAAACTGTCACTGCTCTTGACGTTGTCTACGCTTTGAAACGTTCTGGGCGCACTCTTTACGGATTTGGTGCTTAACTAATTCTTGTCTCTTTTATGAAATTGACTCTTTAATGCGTCATCTTCCTACCCTGTATTGTGTCGCAATACAATGGTGCTTTACGTGAAATCTTGAATAAAATACATCGATACGTATGTGCATAGTCATTATTATCTGGTAACTACATCAGTCCTCGATGATTGACGGTGACGATAAGGACTGGGTGATAACGGATGAAAAGTTTCGTCTGTTTGAGAAGATAGTTCCGATGAAGCTGATACTGGAGTTCCTTCTGTCGTCATCATTGTGGCAAGGAGAGACCGGGGAATGATATGACGACAGAGGGGAGTATTTCCATGCTGTAAATGACGAGCTTGAGGCAAAAGGGAATTTTCAGGTCGACTGTTTTCCCCTGCGGACGATGCGCGTCGACGGCGGTTGGCAGGGAGCTTTGTTTTGTGAGCGGAGTCAAGGTTCATGGAAGGGCGTTTAACCATGATTCCGTCGCCTGGGATCCAAAGGGTGGCAGACCGTTTGTGCGATGGGCAGCCACGTTTTTGGACTGTGGGAACTGGAGATGGAGTATCCTTCCTTGCTTGTTCAACTTGAGGCTTGATGCTGGGCGAAAAGCTTGGTGGCTCCATTTTTTCAGCAATAAGCTTGTGGATAACACGCTTTTTCATAACGTGCATAAACCGGACCCTCTTGCCTTGAAGCGGGTGTAATAGCAGCGGGGAACATGAGAAGGATAACGGAGTCAAGAGTTTTTCTCCGTCAGACAAAACTTTTCCAGAGACATCGCTTCGCCTGTCGTCGACCATGTACTCGAATTTCCATTGTAGCTTTGAAATTTCACCTGGTGCCGGAAAAGACAGAGTCTCACTACCCCTCACGAAGTAGACACCATTTGTTTTCAGACATAGAGAAGCTTGACGAGAGACGTAGTCCCGGGATTCTTCTCCGTTAACAGTGATTCTACGAAGCACAGGCAAAGACTCAAGAGCTGCATAGTGAAAATAGAAAACTTGTCTTTTGACTGGCTTGAAGTGAGTAACACCAGGTTCATTTCTGTCGTGCCTAACAGTGTATCCAGAGTATTTGAAGCGAGCCAGTACTCCCCGGAAACCCTCTTGATCAATCATTATCTCAACAGTCGCCGCGCTGAAGTTGTATGGAAGATCATTTCTTGGCGTTGGCACCCCACAATTAGGAGTGGAGGGCTCCGAGTGACACTTCATTTCCAAAGCTGCCAGCGCAGCCGCAACCGCCAGCTGTCGAGCATGCACATCGACTGGAGCATCATTTACCTCACTGCTGAAAATTCCAGCCTGTCTGGATTTTGGCCGTACAGACATTGGGCAAGAGTCACTCGGAGAAAGAAAAAGAGAGCCATTATATGAGCCTGAAGT
>JABAJZ010013652.1:0-40732 GCA_018857265.1 Termitomyces sp. T32_za158 | reverse complement strand
ACAACATCTTGTATTCACAACGTATCTAGTCTAATCCGATAATTCGGTCTGATTCAGCTACTGCGTGAACCACGCAAGATTGTTCTTTCTGTAGCCAACGGCTACATGCAGCTACGTGATCATGTGGTGTTACATGTCACGCCAACGCCTCTTGTGATGCTCCAAGTCAAACTGGTGACAAGATGCTGCGCCGACGAAAGTCAAGCAAGGGGAAGTTCAAAATTTTCAGCGCAGGGCCGTCAGACTCTTCTAGAGTCCAAACTCTCAACCATTCCGGCATCCGCGCATTCAGAGCTTGTCAGAAGAAGGAGGTTCAAGACTGCCAGCAAGGTGAGTTTTTACTCATGGAGAGGCGTCGCGTTGACATGGGAATTAAAGCACGGGACGAGGAAAAGCAACGAGCGCTTGATGAGATTCGAGACATTCCCGAAGTTGGCATACGCCACGAAGACACGGACTGGATCGACTTTGACGCCGTCATTGATGGCCAAGCCTCAATTAACGTGAGCCACGCTGGTGGCAAATTTCAAGAACTCCTCAAAGAGGAACTTCGACCATGCAAGAAACGAAGGGAATATCGGGCACGTCGAGATGCCGTCATTCGCCGGACTCTTGGG
The DNA here is from genome assembly GCA_018857265.1 of Termitomyces sp. T32_za158. Classification (NCBI taxonomy): domain Eukaryota; kingdom Fungi; phylum Basidiomycota; class Agaricomycetes; order Agaricales; family Lyophyllaceae; genus Termitomyces; species Termitomyces sp. T32_za158. Next base: position 40,115 of record JABAJZ010013652.1, on the reverse strand, counting down.
TTTAGCACGCAGTTGGACGCAATGGTCCGTGCATACCTGAGGTGGAGCGAAGCGTGTGGAGTTTCTGGAAAGGCGCTTGCAGCTCCTTTAAGTGACGATGCAGTAGTCCAGGAGACGCAGACCATCAGGGTAGTTGACCTCTTCGGTGAGTTGCAAACTTACCTGCATTGACGTGTTCCTTTGACGCCTTGAATAGATACGTATTCCTTGGATGTCCCCATGCTCCAGGGAGGGCAGACGATTGCTGCCTCTCTGATTGAGCGCGGCCTCCTCCCTTCAGCGCCGTACCGTCCAAATATCGCGTTTGCCATCCGTGTCATCGAACTGTTTCGCACGATTCATCTTCGATGCCCCCACCTTGCAATCCAGCCATTTGTCAAAAGTTTATGCGACTTACACAGGGTACCTTTCAAACCTTATCTCAGCAAACAATTCTCGATCACATACGACGTCTACCTATCCATCCGTGAAGAAACCGAGAAGCGTGTACAAGCTGCCCTCGACCGCAATACGCCCAAGTGGAGGTTACGCAATGCATGCCCTGCATGTACGTATAAGTTAGCAGGGGAGAAGAGCTTGGTGTTCGACATGCTGGTGACGATGGATGGAAACGATTCTCTAAAGCGTGTGATTCGTCGAGAGCCAGCGACGGAAGATGAAAATGGAGAACTGACCCCGGGAACGTCAAAAGAGCTGCGGGATGATCGCGACGTATCAGGGGACTACTATCTCGACCGGGAGGCGGTGGACCGATGGACGAAAGGCGTACTGCAGGAGATGTTGCCAACAGGAAAAGGTTCCGTGAGTTATTGCTTTTCTGTGGTAGATTTCTGACTCACCACCGCCATAGGAAGAAGGTGAAGAAGGCGAAGTGGGTTCGGAGTCGAATCCTTGTGCAGAGCGATGGAAGAACATGGTCAATGAGCTGACCGCGCGCATGTGGGGAATATTTGATGAAACTGGCATTTTCCTCGCCTTGTGTCGACACGGCTTTGTTTTATTAATCGCTGATATGGTTCAGAGCGGCGAGCTGTGCGTATCTATGCCATTTGACTGATTACATTCCTTAGCTGACGTCATATCAAAAGTGCCAAATACCCTTTGGCTGTGGTCAACGAACTCCTTGACGTCTTTGGCACTCGCATCGGCGGTGGTTATGACATCGGATGTAAGTTTGGTACTACGATTGCCAACAGCCCCCTTGGACCACGCGCAGGCCAACTGGAGTATAAGTCACTCGTTGGCAGCTTTCACGGGCACGCTCATAATCGACGATGTCAGCTCAGTTTTCTCGCAAAGTACGTCGAGGGGCTGGGTCTTGAGGACCTCAAGGGATGCGAACGGTTCTTTTCCAAGTCCAACGCCCTGGCTTCGTCGGTACGATATGCAAGCATTTTTCACCGCAAGCAGAGTATACAGGAGTATGCTAAGCACATGGATAAACAAGAGACCTATGCAACCCTTAGTACGCACATCTTGTTCGTTTTTCCGCTTCGTCTGAGCAATTTAGCGATTTTTAGGCACATTTCTAGTGAATAACTACAAGCAGGCGCTTCGACTGATCAACGGCTTACCTGTGCTAGAGAAGCAGATGAAGGACCAGGGCGTCATGAGCTTTGAGACGTTCATGCAATGGTTAGCAGAGGAGAAGGTGTACCTTGAAGGACTCTCGCGGGAGCCTCTAGAAGAGACGTTACAAATGGAATACTATCAGAAGTTGGTAAATCTTGAGGCAAGCCAGTTCGTCATGCATTCCTGTCTTCCATTGCGTGTAGTCTTAACAATTCATCTAGGAAAGCATTGGATGATGCCCAAGCAAAGTGGCTGGTAATCACCCCTGAAAATCACAATGCACGGGACTATACGAGGTCAATTGAGATGAAGCGCCGCCACGTTCTGGAAACCCACAAGAAGGATCTCAAGGTTGTCCAGGATCTTGAAACAAAACTCGGCGTCGCAACGCGATGGACTCGAATGAACCCTGAGTGGAGGATGGCGGCAGAGATGGCGGGCAAGCGTCGTTACCAACGATGTCTTGATGACCTGGAGGCGTTAGTTGTTTCAAGAATGTTCGAGTTAACGAAAATGAACATGTCACAAATGGGTACGTTCAATGCTTTATGATTTGGAATGCAACGACTGACCTGGGTGCTAAATAGGGTATAAATTGAGGAAGCACATCGGTAAAGCCCTCAAGGCTCGATCACAGGCCGTACGCAACGCACTGGACAAGTACAATGCTGCCGCTCGCGCCCTTTCCCCACCACGCCCCGAGCTTTCATGGGATCTTGTCGTGGAATATGCATTCCTTGCCGACTTCGACATCTTATCGGACACGCGTCAAGATGTGCGCGAACGCCCTTGGGCAGCGCCGGCTGCCCGAATTATGATGGACGAGTATTTCAAGATCCAGCGTGCTAGGGAAGAAATCGACCGCCTGAATGTGGAGATACAACGACTGGTCACGTACATGCGAGATGAAGAGGCATATTTGCAAGACCAAGAGAAGGCTATCGCAACTAAGGACAGTGCCGTCGCACACCAGATCTTCTTGCAGCGAGATCGTCTTCGTCGATTCAACGTTCTCCACAGTTGTCGCCTTCGCAAACTCGCATCTCACCCAGGCTTCACCGGATGCCTTGATCCCGGTGTGCACATTCAAACTAGAGAAGACGACATGGAAGTCGATGAGGGCAATGAGCACCAAGTGGAAGTCGCTGAGGGCAGCAGCAATGGAGGCACGAGCGGGAGTAAAGGTGACGAGGACGACACCGATGGGGATGAGGACAACACCGATGGGGATGAGGACAACACCGACGAGGACGAGGAGGCCCTGTTGGCTGAACAAGTCCACAAGGTCATCCAAATTTCTTCTGATGTTTAATTCACGCCTTGTATCCACTGATTATTAGCTATAATATGTAATAATAGGTTCTATACATCAGTTTTTGCTTTCTCTATTTTTTCTAAGTTTTCCGGTTAATTTTGAGTGAGGGGTCGAGCTCATCGTGTCCGACGACGAGCGGAGGGCGGGATCAACAGTCGGGGTTATCTCCGGGCAACCCCGACATGTACCCGACAATATATCACCGACCAACGTTGCCGACGGCCGTTGACAACGTGCCTGATGGCCAATTGATGGCCTCGGCACAACCGGACAGGAGCCGGTACGTCGTGCTACAGCCAAGTCGAGAATTAAGTAGTGTATTATTGAAGGAAGGCGTAGACTGAGAAAATGCCGCCTAACTAGGCGTGGAGTATGACCTATATTCCATGCCTAATTAGGCGGAAAAAGTGGTAGCTACAGGTGAGGGATGCAAGACTTTTAAGTTTTTACCCTGTCTTCGGTGAACAGCTCTTTTTGCAATCCACGACTTACACCAATTCTACCCGATTGACGCAAGGCTCTCGTGTGACGACACTGTGACTATACGCTGTCGCTACACGCCCACAAGTTCATCTTTACCTTTCTTCCCCTTCACAATGGCGATTCTCTTGCATCCATCGGATCCTACAACCTCTGGCATTTCTCAACCGGGTAAGGTTGTAATATCGGTTGTAAAAAGCTATTCATTCTATATTCCCCAGGTGGTCGTAATTACGATTACACCAAGATTTACAGTCCCAACAAACCAGGCGATGAAGCGAAGGAGAATGCGCGTGTCTGGAATGTCTATCTCGACGAAGCCGAGAACTATGATATGGACATGATCCAAGGCTTTCGAAACATCATCGATGGTCTCCTCGTTTTTGTGAGTCGCCATACCATGCGTAATAATCCGTCTTCTCAATTATAAGGCAGGCTGCGCTCTTCTCTGCAGTAGTCACAACGTTTGTAGCTCAAACGTCTCAGGCGCTTCAACCGGATAACTCGCAGATTATGGTATATCTACTCATCGAAAATAACCAATTATTGAGAGCCGCTGGAAATACAACGAGTATAAACGCTGTGCCTACAGCATCTCTAGGTCCCGAAAGCCAGACCTACACTTCGGTCGATGTCTGGGTCAATGGGCTCTTTTTTACCAGTCTCGCTCTTTCATTGTCAACTGCCCTCCTGTCCGTACTGGCTAAACAATGGATTCAAGTTTGTACACTCCTTTCACCTTGTCTCGCAGGCATCTTACTTGATGATTAGGCATATACTGCAATCGTATCCGGCAGCGCCAAAACTCGTGCTGTAACTCGCCATTTCCGCTTCAAGGGACTCGTGAAATGGAAACTCGGCGATATTATCGAAAGTCTTCCACTGATCCTGCATTGTGCAGTTGCTGTCTTCCTTATTGGGCTTACTCTCTACATTTCACAATTGTCTCGTCCGATTTGTGGAGTTGTTGCTGGGATCACTGCTCTCACATTTCTCTTCTACTTTGGATCCTCCATCATTCCGGCTTTTGACATTGCTTGTCCCTACCGCATTCCATTCCTGTTCTCTCTAGCTCAGCTTCTGTTGTGTGTTTCTGGTTGGATACAATGGGCATACTTGACCCTCTGTAACAAGCCACGTATCCTATCTTGGTCACAGATACAGAGACAGTCTTTGAAAGCGGCAGAGCAGAAGGAAGTTTTGAATCATGATCATAATCTCACTCACAATCCCTTGCGTTGGGTATTCAACCACTCCTCTAACTACTCCGTCAGAGAGATTGTCATTGAGGGTACTTGTGGTTTGCTTAATGAAGCCTTCTATGATCCTTGTGTGGATCTGGAATCTTTGTTATCCAGCCCGGAAGACAATATTTTTTTCTCTGCAGTCATGTATGCCTTGTCCAGGTTGTCGGATTTGTCTTCAACGTCTTTCAGGGAAGATGAGATTGGAAAGAACACTGGATCTGGCCAATTGATTGCAGCTTTCATGAAATTCCCTTTCATCAAAGCTCGAGCAGATGGATCTACCACTCATTTGAGTGGATGGCAGGGAAAGATAATGGAGGTACTGCTAGAAGCTTATACTGAGGTACTCAGGAAACAGCATGATACCTTATCTCGGTACATTCTGGAATTAGGCGGTCTTCGGCTTCAATCTGACAGTGACTGGAGCAAGCTCTTCTTGTTTGTATGTCTAGACCTTGGAGATGCAAAGGACCTTCGTGATTTAGTGGATCTAGGAATCGACCTCAATTGTCACGATCCTACTGGTTGGACTGCTTTGCATCATGCAGCCTACCGAGGCAGTTTGGATAGCGTCATCATCCTCATTGAACAAGAGCCAGCTTTGGTGCTTGCTGTGACAAAATGGTTGGATCCAAACTCAGCATGGACAGCACTTGATCTTGCCACTTACAAGGGCAACTCTGACATAGTGGGATACCTGGTTGGTCAAGGCGCCAAATCAATCTCTCACGACATACTCTATGCTGCAATGGCAAATCCTTCATCCCCCGTGGAACTGGGCAAAGTAGAGTTTTTCCTTGACCATGGGTGGGATAGAACAGTCCAGGATACTGAAGGGAAAACATTGCTTGATGTTGCACATAGTGAAGGTGACACTGCACTTGTTGACCATTTGAAAAATTATCAAACTGTCAGGCTTTCTCCATATGTGAAGCCATTTCACACTCTGGATGAAAATGTATCATAATCTCTATGTTCTACATTCTGATTTCCATGGTATGTGTACCACACACTGGATTCACGCACAGAAATATGATCAATTCACTACAGTGATTGTGATAAAGCATCAGGAATACCCATCGAAAAGCTAGAGGGGAGAGAGGCTTGTGGAAAGAATAAATAGATAGCAATGTGCCCCACATTCTACCGGTGTACAGCGTTGTTACAATGGAATCCTAATGAATACGGTCAATGCTCAGGACAAGAGATCCAGACGAAGATTGAACACAATCACAACGGTGCGTGGCTTTAGCGTGATTGGAAACTCGATGGAGCAATCTATGGATTTGGTTTGGGGATCCCAGCAGGTTCCCATAGACTCGATTATTCGAAGGTTTCAAAGAGGAAACGCGATGAATGATGTGTTGGTGATCTATGTGTGAGCTTAGCTCCAAGCGTCATTGGCTGAAAGCGAGGCATGATGCATGACCAGTTGTACTAAGACTTTCGTTCCATTGTCGCGTCTCCGGACTCAATGTTTCTAGAAACCATCTACTTACAGGCGACATGGCCGAGCGGTCTAAGGCGCTAGAATCAGGTTTCTCCACCTATCTAGTCTTTCGGGGCGTGAGTTCGAATCTCACTGTCGTCACTTTACTGCATCCCTCTCGTTTCTATTTTTTCTTCTTTTTCAAGCGCTCAGAAAAGAGGATCAGACAAAAGTAGACCTCAGTCAACGGAAAAGGCGCTATTTATCGCGGTCCAAATATAAAGACGTGTTAAGTTAATAGTTGGTTCGAAAGCTCGGTGTGAATGAAAAGGGTACCATGACACACGCGTCACACTTCCGAAGTTGTTTTCTTTCCTGTCATCATGAGCAAACCACCGGTGCCTGTCGAAGTGCGCCGCGTGCGCACGCTGTTAATTGCGCTTCCCGTCATGGTTGCCACGGGATGTACGTCCCTTCCTATCTGTCTTGACTGGTACAGACTCTCAGCGTGTCGAGTAGACGTGCTGTATAAGCGCCTTGTATTGGAGGAGCCGCAGCGCAAATTCCCCGCGAAGCCGGGGTCAGAGGGAACAGGAACGGGCGCGAGTTAATTGCTGGTTTGGTGCAAGGGAAGTTGATACTCATGTATGGTATGTATGGTACTTGTACACCTTTAGGCCTAATTCTCATCCCATCCCATCCTTTTCTAATCTAAGCAGGTTATTGGTCCCAAAAATACGGGTTATAAACGGTTTTTATTTCGATGGAGCAAGCTCAGCGGGCGAGACGATGCGTGTGCCGGGTACGCGTGCGGGGTTGAAGGAGCGGTCACAGTCTGCATAAGCAGCGCCAGCACCGAAGCCCGTTGAGAGTGCGATAGGCCATGTACGTCCTGTGAAATAGACGTTATGCTTTCCATGGAATGTGTGGAGGTGTTGAGTACGCACGGCGGAAGAAGATGACGGATGCGACGACACCGGCACTGAAACCTACTCCGCTGTGGAGAGTGAGACGAGATTCAGAGATACAAGGAGGAAACATACGCCTTGACGAGAAAGTCGGCGACTTTGTGTGATGTGAGTATAAGCTAAGGCAAGACTAGAGACACGCACGGCAGCGGTCATACTGCAAACAATGAGATTTATAAATGATATTAGACTTTAAAGCGCACCTTCTGACCGATAATGTCCTCGCTGGACGCAGGCTTGGACGGCGTAGACATGGAAGGAAGAGCAAGGCAAGAGGCCGGAAGTTGCCGCAAGCAGGATCGCTGATTATTGCACACAGGTCACTGATCTCGCCTTGGTCTCCTCCACGATGGCGTTCCAATCGCCCATGATATCTGTCCCCAAGAAAGCGACCGACGAGGTCGACTGGACCTCTCCAATCCGCACGCTTATTGCACAATCTTACGGTGAGAACCCAGACAACTATGCATCCGAGTGTGCACAGCTCCAGCGCTGTCGTCAGGACGCGGTGCGAGGTGCAGGCAGCGATCTCACTGGTATTCATCTAGCAGTACTGTCTTTCATCCGATTCTTACACCTGCCACAGCAAGGGATCTATTGTACAAGTACTTTGGCCAGCTCGAGCTCCTCGAGCTGCGCTTTCCAGAGATTAAAGTCACTTTTCCGTGGCATGATGCTTTCACAAACAAGTTAACCACCCAAACGTCTATTGCGTACGAAAAAGCGTCTATACTATTCCAAATCGCAGCAACACATTCCTCTATCGCTGCTGCGCAAAGCCGGTCAGACCCCGAAGGCACCAAGCGCGCTTTCTCCTACTTCCGCTCGTGTGCTGGCATGCTCACGTATATCAATGACAACTTCCTGCATGCACCATCTACTGATCTCTCTCGAGATGTCGTCAAGTTTCTGTCTAACTTGATTCTCGCACAAGCTACCGAAGTCTTTTTTGAGAAATGTGTAGATGAGAAGAAAGGCAGTGCGCTCGTGGCCAAAGTCGCAGCGCAAGCCGCGACGATGTACACGACACTCAACGAAGAAGTCAAAGAGTTCTCTGGAAAAAGCATCTTGGACAGAAGTTGGGTAACTCTTATCCAAGTAAGTTCCCTTCACATGCCCTCCATCTCCTAAAGTCGCCAATTTCTAGATCAAATCCAAATACTTCCTCTCCCTTTCACAATACCACCGCGCACTCGCCGACACAAACGCCGCCAAGCACGGTGACGCCCTCGCGCGGCTCGCTCTCTCCGAAACGCTCGCGAAAGAGTCTCAGCGCCTCTGCTCCTCCTTCTCGCCCTCGCCCTCCCCCACGCTTCCCGCCGACGCCTCGCCCTCCATCGTGGGTCTGACAAAAACGCACACATCCCTCGTCAGTACGCTCCTCGGCACCCTCTCACGCGAGAACGACCTCATATACCACGCCCTCATTCCCGCGCCCGAGTCCCTCCCCAAGATCGATGGGCTCGTCGTCGCGCAATCGATGTCCATACAGGAGGTGTACGGCGCGCCGGAGGTGCAGCGCACGATTGGCCCCGAGCTGTTCAGGGCGCTCGTACCGATGGGTGTTCATGAGAGTGCGAGCGTGTATTCGGAGGAGAAGGCGAAGGTTGTGAGGAGGGAGGTGGAGGGCGTTGAGACCGCGCAAGTGGAGGTGGACAGTGCGTTGGAGAGTATGGGTGTTCGGGCGGGGTTGGGGAAGTATAGGGCGATGGCGGAGGGGCGAGTCGGGGGTGCGAGTACGGAAGTAGGTGATGTAGTCCCGTCTGAGGTGCGTAGGGCTGCGGAGGAAATTGCGCGGCTCGAGAACGAGGGCGAGGGAGGGGTGGAGTCTATGCTTGCGGAGCTCGGGCGACTCAAAGAGCGCGTGACTACGGAGCTGGAAGGGTTGCAGCGGGAGTTGGACAAGGAGAGTCGGGAATGCGAGGAGATGCGGGTGAAGTGGGAGCATCGGTGGACGCAGGAGCCGTCTGGCGCGCTGGGAGCGAGCAAGGCGGTTAGGGCCGAAGTAAAGAGCCATCTGGGGGCGCTGGAGCAGGCAGGGAGAAGTGATTGGCAGGTTGGGGAACTTTGGGGCGATATAAGACGCGACGTAGGTGTTCTGCTCGGGGGCGGGACAACGGGACTGGAAGAGGCATTCATGGAGAAGAAGGAGGAGAGTAAAAAGGAGGAGAGCCTGTTGGAATTGGACGTAGGGAAAGAAGAAGAAGAGGAGGAGGCGCTTAGAGGGAAAATTGGTGGGTTCGTTGCGGAGATTGAGGAAAGGCTCTCGAGGTTGAGTAAGCTAGCGCGTGAGCGGACAGAGATTCTCAAGGAGCTCAAGGAGAAGGTTTGGCTGCGCCTTCTTTCCTCTCATCAAAATCAAAACGCTGACTTGAACCATCCTCCATGTAGATCCAGACAGACGACGTCTCGCACCTCCTCCTGCTCAACCGGCGGAATACCGGCATTGAACCCACTCTTTTCGCCTCAGAGCTCGAAAAGTTTAAACCCTACACCCAGCGTCTCGCCTCGCTTCTGCCCACACAACAATCCATCCTTACCGACATCCGCACCTTGTACACCTCCCTGCGTGCGCTCGCCTCCCCTTCGTCGTCATCGACCAACGCGAAGATCATGCGCCGCTGGGACGAGGCGGAGCGCAGGCGGCGTGAACTGGTGCGGAGCTTCTTGAGCGCGAAGGAGGGGTACGTTAAGGTGCGCGAGGGCCTGTTGGGTGGGCTCGGGTTTTATAGAGAACTTGGGGTGATTGTGGGGAGGATGAAGGCGGAGGTGGGGTCGTTTGCGAAAGGACGGAGGGAGGAGAGGGAGAGACTTGAGAGGGAGTTGGACAGGGAGAGGGAGAAGGAGAAGAGGAAGCCAGCTGGAGGAGTGATGGGGTTAGAGCAGGGGCTGAAGGCAATGAGTATTGGAGGGAGTCAGCGGGGATGGGGAACGGTCTCGCCTCCGCCGTTGCCGCCCCCGCCTCCATCCGTACAGTCCCCCCCTCCGCAGAAACAGTATAATTACTCATCCACAGGTTTATCTTTACCCCCTCCGCCACCTCAACCGCAATCACAACCACAACCGCAACCGCAATATCAGCATACGTCTCCGTCACAACACCAACAGCACTATACCCACCAACAACAACCGTACCCACCTCCCCCTGCACATTCACAGATTCACCAAACACGTCACCAAACTCCCTTATCATCGTCCACAACCTCCTCTGCCGGATCTACATTCCTTCCGCCTCCCCCACCCCGGCCCACACAGACACAGACACCGACATCGTTGTCTCCAGCACCAATGAGCGATCCGTATGCGAGTTTGGGGATGTTCGAGGGCCATCGTGCTCCTCCTCCTCTTCCTCCAGCTCCCTTGGCTCCCTCGGCTCCGCATGCTCATAACGTGAATAACACGACTTCGTTTGTATCTCAGCAGCCTCAGCAGCAGGGAGGATATCAGGCATATCAAACCCCACCGCTGCCCCAAAACCAGCAAATGGGGTATGGGTACACTCAGGGGCAGACGCAAGGAGGGTTCCACCCGCCTCCGGGGCCGCCGCCTCCGCAGACAGTGGGCCAGCAGGGCCAGGAGTACCAGTATGGCGGGTATGGGTATGGGTATGGGCGGTAATGTGTGTTCGATTCGAATAGTGACATGAACGGATGGATGTCTTCATTTTCTAGTTGAGATTGTGGATATTGGAATTAGAATGTCATAAAAGGCTTTGGATACTCTAGGCTTGATGCATATGGTCCAGGCTATTCAGATCAAGAAACGGATGAAAATTTTGATCACTATCGTTACATGACGAACTAGGACTATGATTACTGAGTTCCGATTCGGTACTGAAAGAGGAGGGAGGACTGTTCATTCCGTGAATTCAGACGTGGTCAATAGTTGCTAAAATCCCATCAACATACTTCACACACACATAACCCTCCACACACACCAAGTGAGAGGTGCGTCCTTGTCCCTACCTGCTTATCCGACAGAGGCCTGATACGTGTATGGTCACATGTAGCAACATCCCTCGTGCTTGTCGTCATCGTCATTGCACCTCACTTGGTCGATATAAACTCGTAGATGGTCGAGTTGGAGGTCAACAACTCCAGTACATCCCTGTAGTCTGAGGCAGTCAAGAGGCAGTCCAGCCTTTTTTCGAAGCTCGAAGCAAGATAACAGCGATTGCATGACACCGACGAACGGAGCCGATGCGTTAGGCTCAACATTGGGGGCGCTATCGAAAGAGCATTCGTAGATCGATAGTTTCCGTAAAGCTGGAAAGATCATGGGAACAGACTGAGCATCAGTGGTCGATCTGTTGGCCAGATCATGATGGAGCACGTCGAGAAACCCGGCCAACTTGTCATCGTACTGTAAACTGAGATCACGTAGTCTCGGAAGATTGCCAAAGAATTTCCACATATTCGGATCGTAAATCTCAAATACCTCGAGAGATATCAATTGGTCCAGACAGAGGAACTGACATACAAGTTCCGCTTGGAAAATTCTATCAAGGAACCTCATCAAAATTGTTGATTCATCGCAGAACCGTGATGGTACTATGGTCGTGTCCCTGGACTTCTGGCATCCGAGTGTAGCACTTAATTGCAGAGCCACGGTCGAGCCTTCAAAGCCGTTGTTAACCTTTTCAGCCAGTGCCTGTGCGAGAGGAATGGATATTTGTTGTATATCTCGTATGTTCAGACATACATGGGCATTCCGTGAGCATACGATGTGTAACAGAAGGAAGCAGTAGGAAATGTCGCCGTCAAGCCTGATATCTTTCAGGTGTCCGAGGCTCACCGGGTCAATACTAGGGTTAGTGTCATGTAGCATACATGACTCACTAAGACCAGTCCTTGGGTCTACATTATCAAGATAGAGAGTTTCAAGATGGGGTGTTTGTCGCAGTATAGTCAGAATCTGGTATAATGATGGATCTGTTCCTCGAGGGAGATTGCGCAACTTGAGTGAACGAAGATTTACAAAGTCCATAAACTCGAGGTCCCATACCATCCCGCAAAAAGACAATTCAAGATGTCGTAGTCGTGATGGTTTGGTGAGAAATTCATATGGAAGCTTGATTTTGATATAGTTCTGAGACATAGTAACTTTGAGTCGCTCCATCATAGGTGCAGGCTGGTTTAGTAATGAGAGGATACCATCTAAGGAGGCATTGCGATACGAATCACGCCAATCAAGCTCAAGATCCTTGATGCGGGGTAAATGGAAACGGAGGATTTCCGTGAAAGTTTTGTACGAGCGCGTCCATTTTTCGATGTCCTCGATGTAAAATGGTCCGCGGTACGTAATCTTTAAAGGCGCCGGATTGGAACGTCGAATCATTTCTTGAGCCCATGGCGGGTTGTCAAGCGGTATGTGTGACCACAGACTGGGAACAGCCAACGCCACTTCGCGCCAGTGGCTGCACACGTGTGACACGCATCGTAACCAGTCTATGTGTCCAAGATCTATGGCGGGAAAACGCGGTTTGACTTCATCCTTGAACGTCTTGGATTTAATCTGTTCAACACATCGGACTACTTCGGTGAAGATGGCGCCAAGTATTTCAGGAGGCATTTTACAAGTGACAGTGAGCGCGTTGCGACAACGATTACAGCAGCAAGTAGTTCCTTCGTGATTGTTGATTTGGCCTCGAATATACGCATCAGCTATGCATTTGCTGGCTGCAGTTGAAAATGAATCTTCATCCCGATGGTCGGGATCCAATGATTGTAATAAATCTGCGCCTGTTGGCGATACATATGTGTATCTCAGCGTTATCAATCGGTATCGGATGATTAGGTCTACCTTGCATATTATCCAAAGCCACAATAATTAGTGCGTTGAAGTGTAGACGTGGCCGAACTGAAAGTATTGTTGCTCCACATGAATGCTTAGAGGTGTGTCACGAGGTCTACTTATCCTGTAACGGCGCATCTCTTAGGCGCTACTTTCCGTTATCCCTTTTGGTAGTCTCTTTATCCGGATGACTACCCTCGTATTACGTACAGGTCTTTCTACAGTATATAATGGATCGATTTGTATCGTAGTCAGTAGTTCTTCAATTCACTAGGACTTACACCTGTTCCTACTCGAAGACTCTAAGCTTTCTTAATACTCCTCGTGCGACGTTACCGTGTTGATCACGCAAACGTCACATATTTTGAACAGAACCAACTCCTAACTAATAACCTTACTCGCGCCCCTGGACGCCGCCGGTCTGATCAACCAGCCCCGCCAACCGTGAGTAAAACCATCTCAATTCTCTTACTAACAAAATCTATGGCATATAGAACACGTCTCCGCTCAGCAAGGATGGCTCAACCCATGGACGAGCCACCTGCTAAGGTTGACCCCGAGCCAGACCCAGCCCCCGAAGACTCCTCGGACCTAACGGAGCTGGGTAGCTCCACGGGATCGGCATATCCCTCGGCCGTCAGCTTTCAGGCTGACGGCGGCCCAGCAGAAATAGCAGTTACCTCCGGACCTGTAGAAGGCGGGGATGCCCACTTGTTTCCAAGTGGAGATACCATCGCTGGAGAGAAATCTCGCGACCAAAGACCCGGTGCTGACGAGCGCCGCGGTGATGAATCTAAACAAGCAGTAGAATCAGTTCCTGTGTTTAGTAGTAGTGCAATGGCAGAATCCACCCCTGCATTGAACCGAAAAGGGCACCAGGCCCATGTAGGTGAAACCCTGAAAAGGGACCACACCGTGAGTGAGTCCGAATTAACGGCCGAACAAGTAAGGGCTGTGGACGTGGCGCGGCTGTCAATGACCGACGAAGAGCGGGAACGCTTTGATCGAAGGTCGGATCACATCCGCCAAGCCCAAGCCAGTGAAAATAAATTTCTGGAAAGAAAGATTAGCCATCAGTCCGATGACTCGAGTTCGGAAGAAGGCATACCCGTTAAGGGGAAGGAAATAGACCCTCGAAATTGGGGTGCGCTCGACATACCCGAAGTCGAGCTAGACCCAGACATACAGCGCCACCTCCTAAAGGAAGGGGCGAGGATGGGCCCAGTAAGGGACAATAAGGTACCCGAAGCCCAGAGTACAGCCACACGAATAGACACTGTGGAAGGATTCGCAGTAGGCCCCGCCGCCGGCATAAGACCCAGCGACGAGGTCCGGATAAAAGAAGAACTCCCATCCCGGGAGGAAATAAAACAGTACCTACGGGACAATCGTCAGTTGAAGAAGGAGATAGACCAACTTCAGAGACAGAATAGAAAGAGACACCGGAGAGGAGATCGGGCAGGATCTGTGCCGGTATCGGACAGACTAGCGCTCCTCATTAATCGTGTTACTGAGGGGAGGGCAAAACTACGAGTGAAAGAGGGAGACAAGACCGGCGGCGAGCCGCCGTCGGGCCCTGCCTCCCAGATCGCCCGTAAAAGTGCGTTAGGACGTGCATTCCGGCACCTGGGTGGCGCAGGCCACCCCGGGGGGGACCCCTCGGATAGCTCCTCAACCGACTTGAGTTCAGAATCTGATGCATCAGCGTCCACACCTGACACATCAGACAGTGATGATTCATCCTCAGAGTCGGACTCCAGTTCCTCGGACGTTAGTAACGGATCTGCCGCAACCAATGGTAGACGCAGACGTCACAAAGGCGATAAAGCCCGGAAAGGAAAAAGATTTACAGCAAGATCTAGATCTCGTAACAAGCGGGGACACCGCCAAACCCTGATAAAGCCTACTCCACCTGAGAAGTACAACGGCCAGGCAGAGTATAGGGCGTTTCAAAGGTTCCTAACACATGGGACCGCGTACGTAAAGTATGGGTACGTCGAGAAAAAACGTCGCGTGATGGTATTATCCGAATTTCTGGCTGGAAAGGCCTACACGTTTTATGTACGACGAGTGTCGATTGCGCCACACAAATGGTCCTTGGAGGCGTTCTTCACGGAGCTCTTTAACTACTGCTTCCCAATCGATTATCGCAATCAACAGCGTATGAGGCTGGAAAAGCTGGAGCAGGGCAACCGCGCAGTCAAGGACTATGTGGCCGATCTAGACGAGTTGTTCACAATAGTGGGATCCAGCAGCCGGAGGGCCAGGATCATCAAACTATTTAATGGATTCAAACCCTCTATTCGAAAGGCGTTGTTACGAGCCCATCTAAACCCTGAGCATTCGGGATGGAACGAACTGGTCCAGGAGGCTGAGTACCAGGAAATGGCCGACAATGTAGAGGTGGGAGAAGTTCAAAAACACGCCCCCCCGCAGATGCCGGGAACTCACAAATCTCGCAAAGAGAGGCGTCGAGATCAGGACTTTAAGCGGGCAGATAGACGAAACAAGTCTCCATACGGAAAGAAAACGAACAAGACGCCACACGTATCATCGGTCCAGGTCGAGGGGTCGAACCCCCGACCGCGGGGCCGGGGCGGCGCGTCGAAGTCTAGACGTATGGAAAAGTCATCCGCAATTAAATATTCCCTCAGTAAGGAGGAGGAAGCGGAATTGCGCGCAGCCGACAAGTGCTTTAGATGCAGAACACCGGGACACATGGCCCGTAACTGCCCCCAAGCCCAGACAGCGAGATCCTCAACATCGAAACCGCCAGGACTGAGTGCTTACGGAGTCACGGTGGACATCACCGAGGATGAGCAGGTACGGTGGGCAGACCTGGGAGACACGACGGAGTTAACTGTCGGTGCCTTAGCCTTGTGGAATGAGAGGAGTGAGGTGCCTGAATCCTGCACATCTTCTGGGCCACCAAGCCTACTATCGGTGTCCTCAGATTGCATAAGTGAGTGCACCTCGCGAGCAAGTGTCAGGCACAGCGTGGAATGCGACATACCCGCAGATGAGCACGGCAACTACGATGACGTGCCGGAACTCCTTTCCGAGCCCAATGCTTTGGCGACGGATGGGGAGGCGGACGCCACCGACGCCCCCGATGTCCACTTGAGTGCGCCGGGAGACTTCAGGGAATATCCGGATGGCGTCAACGATGTCGAAGACCGTTTAGAATTCCTACGCATCGAGGAAGGCCCGCGACATGAGCTAGATGAAGGGGTGTCCCGTAAAGTAATGCATATGCTAGAATACATGCAGCCTTACCCTGGGGATCCCTGTAACGTGGTTCAATTGAGGGGCCGGCGATTCTTAGTCTACGCGGTGTCAGACGACGAGGTGGTCGTTATGGATGGTGTTCACCACGTAGACGAATTGTTGTCCATTGAGGATGCAAAGAACCCTGACTTTCAGGTCGGGCGTTGGTACGCGCAAGTGCGTGCTACGCGCTCTTCTGTTCCTTTCACGGATAACCCACGATTTGGTACCACTCTGGAAAGCGATGCCTGGGCTTGGAACGCTAAACAAGTGCTGGAATCGGCGGCCGAATACCAAACTCACGCGGAACATAGCGGGTGGTTCGGTAGGCGTTTCCTAGTAAAGAGGGAGGCTGGAACCCGGGACACTTTCTCAGTGAGAGATCGGTTAGTGGGTTGCCGGATTTTAATAGATGGCGCTCACCTGCGGAACCCCCGGTTTAACCTGAATCACTGGATGTTTAAACATCGCCTGGCGGCTTTCGAGCAATGGGGGAAAGGGGTGTGTTACGAACCCGGACACGGCCTACACGGTCCGCCCTTGGAGTGGTTTCAGATTCACCCAAGAGTTGCGCCACCCCCTAACCGGCGACGACCATGGTGGGATATGGTTCACCAGTCGATCGCGCGTGGTCGCGGCTTCATCCACAGCCTGGAGCTGAACGGGCAGCAGGTAGAGGCGGGAACGTTTCCGGCCGTACAGCGTAACTCAGCATATGCGCGCGACACCACGAGAAAAGTCCCGAAACCCCTGGTAGTGGTAGTCCAAATCAACGGGCAACCGGCTCGGGCCCTCATTGATTCAGGATCACTTGGAGATTTTATATCTAGCACGCTGACACAGCAGCTGTCCGTCCCAAAGAGGGAGCTGAAATCCCCGATTCCGGTTCAGCTTGCGGTACAAGGGTCCAGATCGCGTATCAACTTCGGCGCGACGGTAAATTTCTGTTACCAGACCATACGAGAGAGCCGCTATTTCGACGTAATTAATTTGTCGGGATATGACCTAATCTTGGGGACGCCGTGGCTGTTTCAGCACAAGGTTGTCTACGGTCTGAACCCCCCGAGTGTGATAGTCGGAAGTCCTTCCTCGACCCCACTAGTGGGAGACGGCGTAACTCGCCTGGCTTCCCGCGCGGTACAGATCTACGAGGAACGACTGGACCAAGTACGTCGCGAGCTGCTCGACTACGCGAGGCCGGTGTGCAAGTCGGCGGCAGAGACGCCCTTGCCTCCTCTCAGGGCCATAAACCATGAGATTCCATTGATCAACCCTGAAAAGATCTACCCGTGGAGACCATCTCGCTGTCCGGAGGCAATGCGCCCCCAGTGGGCCGCAAAACGAGATGCCTACATCCGGAGTGGCCGATGGAAGGTTACAAGCATTGGCAACACTGTGCCGATGATGCTGATTCCTAAGCCGGGACCGGTAAAGCCAGGAGAGGTGCCACGCATGCGCACTGTGTTCGACCTGCGGGCACGCAACGCTAACACCATAAAACGTTCATCGCCACTGCCAGACATTGACGGCATACTTCGGCGAGTGGCGCGATGCAAATACCGCTCCATCCTGGATGGGCAGGATGCATACGAGCAGATCAGAATTATTCCGGAGCACGTCAACCGCTCAGCGGTCACGACTCCAGATGGAAACATGGTCTGTAACGTAGTTCAGCAGGGAGACTGTAATGCTCCTGCAACGTACCAAGCCCTGATGAATTATATCTTCTCAGCGTACATTGGTCGATTTCTGGACGTATATCTTGATGATATTATAATATATTCAGACTCGCTAGAAGAGCATGTGGCGCATGTGAAGCTGGTATTAGACATCTTAAAGCGAGAGAAACTGTACCTTGGCGAGAAGAAAGTCCACTTTCTGTGCGCTGAGATGAAGGTTCTCGGACGAGTCGTGGATGACGACGGTATTCGAATGGACCCCGACAAGGTTGATGCCTTAATCAAATGGAAAACTCCGACCAATAGAGATTTATTACGGGGATTCTTAGGAGCAGCCGGATATCTAGCGGACGATATTGATCGTGTTCGAATCCCAATGGGGGTTCTACATGGATTAACGGGTGACACGGTCCCCTTCAGATGGGATTATACACATCAGCGGGCGTTTGAGGATATCAAACGGCTGGCGATGACGTGTAAAGACCACCACCGCCGTCCATTAAATTATGGATCAGGAATGGAACCAATCAACGTAGTAACTGACGGCTGTGGCACGGGCATAGCTGGCGTTGTGAGCCAGGGAAGAGACTGGAGGAAAGCGAGTGTCGCCGCATTCTTCTCTGCAAAGTTAAACTCTGCCCAACAAAATTACCCTGTACACGAGATCGAGATGCTAGCGGGAGTAGAAACCATGTTGCGGCACCGTGACATTTTGCAGGGGGTGAAGTTTAAGTGGTACACCGACCACAAGGGCTTAATCCACTTGCTAAACCAGAAGAATCTGTCGGGCAGGCAGGCCCGATGGTTAGAGAAAATCGCTGAGTTCGACTTTGATGTGGAATACGTACCAGGTGTTGAGAACATCCTGTCGGACGCACTGTCTCGGCTATACGCATATGATGAGCCCGGAACGGTGAGGGCACCTAGCGAGTATACGTACCACGATGTTATAACCAATGATCCATTGGGCGGTCATGGGATCACAATGCCTGTACTCGTTGGAAGGGAGGGCGAGTTCACAAGTTTGAACCACCTAGAGATAGGGATGAGGACGGCCGCGAACAGGCCATCCCGACGTGCGCAAACGTCCGCCTCGGCGGAGACGGGCCGCCCAGAGACAAGCCGCGAGTTCGCCACTCGCATGACCAGGAGTTTCGTCCTGAAGGGACCAAAGGCCCCACAAGAACGAAAGGAGGGCGAGGATACCACTAAAGGATCAGAAAAGCTCATAATTCGGATACCAGCAAGAAAGCAATGCTTGCCTGGGGTCTCCGAAGAGGAGGTTCGCGACGGACAACTGGCGCAACGGGCTAGGGACCTCAACAGGGTAGCCCCGGAACCTGTGGCGCTAACTGAAATGCTAAGTGGAGGAAGAGAACCACTAGACTTGTTAGAAAGTATCCGTGGAAGATACCATGAGGACAACGTCTTCAGGAAAATCATAGAACGACCGCGCGAACATAAGAACTTCGAGACCACTCAGGATGGACTTGTTTACATGAAACTGGATGGATCGCGAATGCTTTGCATCCCAAACATCCGAGTAGCAGGAAGAAGCATCCGGGAAATAATCATCTCTGAAGCCCATTCAGTACTAGCCCATCTAGGCGCAAGCAAAACACTAGCCTACCTTCGGGATCATGTATGGTGGAAGGAAATCCATCACGACGTGCAGATATACTGTAAGACATGTCAGACATGCAGCCGCACGAAACCAGCAAATCATAAACCATACGGCTTGCTTCAACCCTTACCAGTACCCACCCAGCCGTGGGAGGTAATCGGAATAGACTTTGTAGGCCCCCTACCTAAATCGAAGAGCCGTGACGCCACATTCGACTGCATTACCGTAATCATCGACCATCTGACCGGAATGATTCATTTAGTCCCCAGCCGGACTACATACACGGCAAAGCATGTCGCAGAGCTTGTCTTTTCCGAAGTGTACAAGCGGCATGGCCTACCGCGCGCAATAGTCAGTGATCGAGACTCCTACTTCACAAGTATATTCTGGTCACACCTTCACTCTCTAATTGGGATCAAATTGAAATTGTCCAGCTCATATCACCCCCAGACCGACGGGGCAACTGAGCGCGCTAATCGCACGATAATGCAAATGATACGACAGGGCATCAGCCCAACACAAACAGACTGGGTACTGAAACTCCCCGCTGTGGAATTCGCCATCAATTTGGCAAGGTCGGAAAGCACGGGGTACTCGCCTTTCTTTCTGAATCACGGGCGAATGCCTCGCACAATGAACTGGACGCCTGCGGCACCAGACGAATACGAAGGAGTCAGGGTCTACGCGCAGCGACTCCGGTCGGCGATCATGGCCGCTCATGACAGCATTCTAGCAGCACGGGTTAAGCAGACTAGGCTGGCAAATCGAAAACGAAGGGCGGTCCCCTTTGTAAAGGGAGACCTAGTCTACGTGTCAACAAAGAACCTTAACTTTCCAAAAGGGTTGGCCCGCAAGCTGATACCCAAATATATGGGTCCATATCAGATATTACGTGACTATGGGAATCACACATTCCAAATAAAGCTACCTTCGACGATGCGGCGGCGTGGGATACACGACGCATTCCACGCCTCCCTCCTTAGGATCCATCACCCCAATGACGACCGACTGTTTCCGGGGAGGATGTACGAACAGATCGTAGAGCCCGATCAGCATCCCACCGAATGGGCGGCGGACAAAATCCTAGGACATGCTGGTTTGAAAGAAGACGCACTGTTCGAAGTACTGTGGAAATCAGGTGATAAGACATGGCTAATGAGAGCCCAGGTAGAGGACCTCAACTTGCTGCAACCTTATCTGGACGCTCAGGGTGTAGACTGCGTATCGGACCTACCCGCGGGTGCGGGTGTGCCGCCTCCGCACGATCCTCAAATTTTCCTGGGGAGCCAGAAAATTTCGAGATCGGGCCTTATAAAAGCGCAAGAAAATCGCATCCAAATCCATTCCCTCGCGGTTTCTCGTTCACCTACATCCCATCCACAGCCTTACAACCGCCTTCGCCTTCGGCTAGACCCCAACACCATGGGCCGACGCCACAAGCCCACAAACCGCTCGAACACCAACGAAGGTGCGGATCCGGCTTCACAGCCGCGCCAGCAACGACCGCAAAGCCACTACGCCACAGTCAATACTCTCGACTTAGGAAGGGACGATGGAATGATTAGCCTCAAGTATCCCGGAGAGACCAGGCCCAGTTATGTTTTCTCTCCTCGGCAGTTCCAAGCCTATCGCGAATGGGACCACCAGTGTCGGATGGACCCCTATTACTGGCAGGGACATTCCATGCCCGCTGGATACGGCGACGTGGCCGACGCATTCAACAGCCACCCCACTTACCCATGCAAACTAGCGGTTTGGGACCCTGAAAAACGGGGATACTTCTCCCCTTTCTACTCCATCCCCGAGTCGGCCTTGACCGTTTCTTCAGTCGACCCTCGCTATAAACCATTCTCTGACGTAGGAATCATTCAGCCTAATGGGGAGGTCGATGAACAACGTTGGAAGGTAGTTCTTTCGGCTCTCATGCGACCCCACTTCCAGGCCGAGCGAAATCGAGAGCGCGGCGAGGAAAAGCGACGCCAACACCGCGTAGAAGTAGCACGCCGAGCTGAAGCCCTTCCCGCCGGCCAGATAGCTCCTCATCGAGCACCAAAAAGACCGCGGGTTTCCGACTCAGACGCGCCCGGCGGCTCTACCATCATTTCCCTCCAGGATAGACAGCCACCCTTCCGTCACACTGCGTGTGACAACCGACCCATCGCTGGTGCGTCACCCAAAGCCACCACCAGCAGGGATCCTGCCTCCAAGCGTTCTGCGGCCCCCAGCGGAGCCTCTGTCGCAGTCAGTACCCCACCAACCGACCAAAATGGTTCCATGCCAAACTCGACTTCTTCCGCCGCCGCAGAAGCCTCCGAACCTCAGGATCAGGAAATGTACGATCCCGATAAGGACCCTGAGTTGACGGCCGACCCGAAGTAAAGTCATTATCAAGCACTGATCACCACTTGGATCGTCCTGTCATTACACTCCCAACTCACTGTCATTACACTTCCAACTCACTGTCATTACACGGTCACATCACTGTCCTTACTCGACATCACTCCCAGCACCTTCGAGAAGCTTTGATGCCTCCGGCCATTGGTTCTCTCTGCCTCAGGACACGTTTAGGTATCGTCTGCTTTCTCGATACCTGGAGGGCGCATGTAACGGCGCATCTCTTAGGCGCTACTTTCCGTTATCCCTTTTGGTAGTCTCTTTATCCGGATGACTACCCTCGTATTACGTACAGGTCTTTCTACAGTATATAATGGATCGATTTGTATCGTAGTCAGTAGTTCTTCAATTCACTAGGACTTACACCTGTTCCTACTCGAAGACTCTAAGCTTTCTTAATACTCCTCGTGCGACGTTACCGTGTTGATCACGCAAACGTCACATATCCCCTTTTCTTCCGTACCCTTACATCATCATGCCCCACCCGTAGCGTTGGCCGTCGCGCTCAAACTCGTCGTCTTAGGGCAAAAGTTTTTCTTTTATCAGTAGTCTAATCACATCATGAATTCCTTTTCAGTTCAGCACAGGAGCTTCTCAAATTATAACGATTATAACCGATTCTAACTTGGAAATCCCACTGGACCTTTAGCACAGAAGAGCACAGCGCGACGAGACGCAGTAATACACGGAAGGGCTGAGTGATACGCGATCATCGATCAAGCTTCAAGCGGCGCGATTCTTCTTCGGAGGTGTAGAGTGCAGGAAGAGAGAGACGAGACAGGTTTTGGAGGAAGAGGGAGGGCTAGGCAGGGAGGAGGAACAGAGAAGTCCAGTATCGGCATGTGGACGTCGGACGAGAGTTCGTTGAGGTCGAGGAAGGACCGGATCATTGCGGCAAAAGCATCGGATACCCACGAGCGTGAATTTGTGATCCTGCCACTCTACCACCCTCCTTAAGAGCCTCCCATGTTCTCCGACCAGAAGATTGGGCAAGCCATCCCCTGCTGATCTCCTGCAAAGTCCTCTTGCTGGAATTTCGTCTCCCCTACGCTAGCTCCGAGGGGCTGAGGTGCTGAGGTCGGGTTATTCCTCGTCGTCGAGCCAGGTCCACGCCTAGATCCAATCACTTGCCTGAAATTCTGGCTGCGGAAACTCGACAATCCTACTCGGCACTCTCCTTCGGCTGATACCCGTACGGCTTCCTCTCCCTGTTGCGACTATAGCCAACCTCATGTGTTGACAGATAGCCAATCGATCAACCGGTTATGAGCATTTGGTTAGAACGTAGCCAGAGAAGGCGAGTCTGGATTCGTAATAATGTGCGACCGGCGTGTGCAGACTCCACTTGTGTATTTTTCACATGAGGAGGCCCGCTTCAGCGTGCTTGTTGCATGTTAGCCTCCGTTTGAATCTGTGCCTGTATGCATGGCCCGCATATATGGCTATGATCTTGTCTACAGTGTCTCCGCATTCAAGGGACTGTTTCCCTGCTTATATGCCATGGTCTGGAGTGTTTTCGCATTCGGGAGGTTGGCATTGATATGCTAGCCATCTCATGATCTCCTTGTACTGTCGTTACAGATCTTTTACGCCAAGCATGTGTGTATCCGTTCATGAGTTGGCATCCCTCACTTACGGAGATTGAAGATAACTCTACATGGTCAGGAGCAATAGCTGGCTGAGGACGAACTGTACCCTTCGGAGATTTGAACGACCTGATCTTTTGAGACTGATACCGCGTACTGATAACTGTATAGAGTCGGCTTGCAATCTGAAATTTCTTTTTGCATGACCGATATGCCGTTAATATTCTACATATACAAACTCGAAGGTCTAATTTCTTATCTGTGTTCGAGAACACGCATTCCACTTGATCGCGGAGAGCATGTGCGAAGCACGTGTCTTCACAGTTGATCTGTTCACTTTTTCCATTCCTCTTTTGTTTTTGGGCTTGGACAGGACCCGAACCCAGCCAACTCTCGTTAGCTTAAGACTCAGCTCGAACTGTGTCTTGGTTCAGCAAGACAAAAGATCGTGTGGCGCCGGGAAATTGTCTGCAAGCCCAGGGGAGAGATGTTTCAAATGCATCAGGCCGCCCGCTACCGTATAATGTTGATGTGCATATGGATATACGGGTTCTCCAGGACAGAACAAGAAAGCTTCATGCGCAACCGACTATGTTACTGATTGGGATCATTTGCTTGACACTACCAGCAAAATTCCTTTGCAGGCCTGAACAACAAGCGCTCCTTGCTCGACTGGTTTTTGCTCGACTGGTTTTTATGATTCTGTTTGAATTACATAGATGCCGCAGCAATGTAACTCATCATTCAAGAGACGATCGCAGTATCTTTCGCTTTTTTTTTGAATGGAGCTTCAAGAAATCCTGACAGGGGTATGTCATGCATGTTTGGTGGAAAGAAAAAGGAAACTGAAACACGCCGAACTCGGAGACTCAGGACAATGAGAGATTATCGGGCTCGGTCCAAGACGGCCAGGGTTTTTTTGACAGTTATCTTGACTGTAGAATCTGTTTTCTATAAAGCCTGACGGACTGGAACTTTTTTCTTCTGCCGGCTCAAGAGTTCGATAATTACTTGAGCAATTCCTTTTTCTCGGGCGACACGCTCTCTGATTCACCAGTAATCGCAACATGCGTTCCAGTCATGGTTCTCTGTTTGTCGTCAGCAGTCTTGTGGGTGTGTCCCTTGGTATTTTCGGTGTGCCTATCAGTGTAGGTCTCAACAGCAATACTCTCAACATCTGTAAGTATTTGCTATCTTCCTCAAATCCGTCAAAAGTTTTTGGAAGTGACTCCTGAACCCATGCAGATGTCGGCACATCCACTACTCAGGTCAAGGTCACCACCACGTCCACTACAAATGTCGGCACACCCACTACGGTGGTGACTCAGGCCAGTGTCACTCCCACAATCGTAAATGTCGGCACACCCACTACCGTGGTGACTCAGGCCAGTGTCTCCAGCACCTCCACAAGTACAAATGTCGTCACACCCACTAAGGTGGAGACTCTGGTCAATGTCGTCAGCACGCCCACGAGTACGAATATTAGCACGCCCAGTAAGGCGGATACTGTGGTCAATGTCACTCCAGGTGTCAATACTAGTACCTGTAAGCACTCGCGACTTTCGCGGAACTCACTTCCAATTAACTTCTGAACCATGCAGATGTCGTCACACCCACTCAGGTAGTGACTCAGGTCATTGTCACCAACACGCCCGTCAGCACACATGTCGCGACTCCCACTGAGGTAGTGACTCAAGTCAGTGTCATTGGCGCACCCACGAGTATAATTGTCGCGACTCCCACCGAGGCAGCGACTCAAGTCAGCGTCACTGGGATACCTACGAGCATAAATGTCGCCACTCCCCCTGTGGACACTCAGCTCAGTGTCACTGGCGCACCCACGAGTATAATTGTCGCGACTCCAACCGAGGCAGTGACTCAAGTCAGTGTCACCGGGATACCCACGAGCATAAATGTCGCCACTCCCCCTGTGGACACTCAGCTCAGTGTCACTGGCGTACCCACAAGCATAATTGTCGCGACTCCCACTGAGGCAGTGACTCAAGTCAGTGTCACTGGCGTACCGACAAGCACAAGTGTCGCTACCCCCTCTGTAGATACCCAGCTCAGTGTCACTGGCGTACCCACGAGTATAATCGTCGCGACTCCTACTGCCCTCGCTACTCCCACTGTGGATACTCAGGTGAACATCACTGGGATACCCACGAGCACAAGTGTCGCCACTCCCACTGTGGATACTCAGGTCAACGTCACTAGCGTACCCACAAGCACAAGTGTCGCCACCCCCACTGATGCGGAGACTGAGGTTGATGCCACTGACATCCCCACGAGTACAAATGTCGCCACTCCCACTAGTGTCTGTAAGTATTTGCTACCTTCCTCGATCATGCCAACAGTTCTTGTGCTTAACTTGCTCTTTTTTTGTGCCATGCAGTCGCCAAAATGTAAGAGATCTTCATGATTTGACCAAGTTATACATGCTCATTATTTCCAGTCTCGTAAAGAAGGAAAGGGAGTATAAGATGTGCTCAGCTCGGTATTGGTCTCGTGTCAACCAGATTCGACACTGCGGGAAGCTGAAGCCAACTCAGTACGATTACTGCATGGCTATGTTCGCGTCTCCATTCAAGGGGCATTATTACTGCCAAGGCTTGAAGCAGAAGGAGTTTGATGCCTGTATATCTTCAGGATTGATAGACAAGGAGGCTTGTCACTACCTGAAGTATTGAAACAGGGCTGGTAATTAACCTGGACGCGTACTAATGGATGCAGATTATTCCAGTACATTGCTCTCAGAAAAGAAGATACATCGTAATTACATCCAAGGGCTTTTCCTTTGTACTTTGTATCCATAAATCTCTAATTGTAATCCTCGTATACTTTGTTTGCAGCGTTGTTCGTCCTGTCATATCGTGCTAAGTTTCCTGAACTAATGCAGGCAGTGTTCTCACAGGTTGTGCATCAAACAGGACCTGCCGATTTACTCGTGTTACATATTGTTCAACTACTTTTGACCAACTCGAGGTCCTCGAGTTGCACGATGCCAATGTCTACGACTTAGGAAAAGGCGTCTATTCTATCCCAAATCCCAGCTCTATATTCGTCTATTTCTGCCACGCAAAGCCATTCAGACCGTGACGGCCTCAAGCGTTTTCTCCTACTTCCGCTCGTGTGCTGGCATGCTCACGTGTGTCAACGACAACGTTCTGCAACGATGTCTTCCAGACGCCGTCAAGTTTATGTCCGATTAGATCCTCACAAAGGCTCTGCGACGATGTACACCCCTCAGGTCTCGACCAAGAGAGCTTTTTTTTTATAGAAGCTGTGGAATTCTCATTCAAGTACATGCCAACATCTCCGTCTTCTAAACTCACATATCAAATCTAGTCTCCTCGACATCAACAGCACACCATACACCATACACCAACAATAGGTTTACCCCCGGCTTTCCTCTGCACAGTCGCAGACTTCTCCTCTGTTGGATCAACCTTCCTTCCGCCTCTCCCCCGGCTCACACAGACACATACAGGACCATCGTTCTCTCCAGCATCAATTAGCGAACTGTACGCGAGTTTGAGGATGTTCGAGGGCATCGTGTGCCCCCTCCCTGCTCCCTCGTCCGCATGCGCCTCAAACAAAAGTTCAAATGTGTTTGTTCCTCAACACCTCAATAGCAGTGTTAGCGCCCGCACCCACAATGACGCCCGTACGCCTACACATGACGACATCATTGACCTCGATCGTACTCTTTCGATATCACGGCTTCTTTGTCCCCCCCATGTACTTATATGGACGTTTTTCCAAGCTATACCCTCAGTCAATTATATTGAAATGAGGGTGAGTCTTTCGCGGTAGATCATTGTCGACGTTCCACTTATTTGATATCTTTACCTTCTTCCAGTTTACAGTCTCTCTAGTGTGATTTAGGTTCTAACAAGGTGTTGGTTTCTCCTGCCTCTGAGGTTACCGCCTCCGCTCCCGGGGGCCGGTGAGGTCAACAAGGCTAGAGTAGAGGTATCACTCGTATGCTGGGTACTAAGGGTATGGGTTGTGATGTGTTTGTTGAACCTCGTCTTGAAAGGAGCGTGTTCAATTTGGATTGGGCAAGGTATTAATTGGACCTATCAACTATGTCCATGATTGGTGTCTCAACTTTCGTGGATTTGTGATATCGGGTCCTCTGTCGGGTCAACAGCGATATGGATAGGGCCATGGACAAAGATACATTTGTCAGCAATGTAGGAGAGACTGATATTGGCGGTGATGCTGGGATGTGTGTTTGTTGTTTTGCAAGAACTATTGATTCAAGGAATATGTTTTGGGTTATTGAATTGAGATCATCTTTTGGAAGCTTTCAATGTCGTCCGTGAAGAAAAGAAATCAAGTATCATATATACGCAGTCTTCTCTCTTTTTCGATATTTAAATTGAACCTTCATAGTCTTCATAGTCTCCATAGTCTTCATAACCATCGTCGTCGTAGGCTTCCTGTGTTGGATCAAAATCTGCATACGTTTCCTCGTCTTCGTACCCTGAACCATCGGATACATTGTACCTAAAGTCTTGGTCGTCGGCACCGTAACCGCACGCGACGCACTCCAACAGGTCGACGACAGCTCGTAGTCGCTCGAGCTGGAGGCGGTCTCCAGCACATTGCTGTAGTCTGAGCCAGTGAAGAGGTAGCCCAGCATTTTTGCGAAGCTCGAAGCAGGATGACATTAATTGTACAAAACTGACGAATGGTGCATCATCCTCGAAATCGGGAGCCCTATGTAAAAGGCATTGAACCATTTTTAGATTCCGCAAAGCTGGAAAGGTCATGTGAACAGGAGGCTGAGCATCAGCCAGACCATGATGAAGTGCATTAAGAAATTTGTCCATGAATATCTCGATATAGATATCGCGTAGTTGAGGAAGATCACCAAAGAATGTCCATGAGACTTGCTCCAGAGGAATATCAACCTTGAGCGATATTAACTGATTCAGGCGGAGTGATCTCCAAAGAAATCCTGCTTCAAAAATTGTAATATTGGGGGAACGGGAACTTATGTCGATCGTTGGTGGGTCATGGAACGATGGCATATCGATTGTATCCTTGGACTTCCAGCATTGAAACGAACGACTACTTAAACTCAGAGACAGGGTCGAGCCTTCAATGCCATTGTCAAGTTTTTCTGCCAGTGCATGTGCGAGAGGACTCGGTATTTCTGTTAGATCTTGGACGTTAAGATGGATTGAATGGGCATTTTGTGAGAATACGATGTGGTTCAAAAGAACGCAGTAGGACAAGCCTATAAGCGTGATCCGTTCGAGATGTCTCAGGGGTACCGTGCCAACACCAGGTAGCAAGGATGAAACACCAAGACCGCTTTCTCGATCTCTCTCAAGACTGAGAGACTCAAGACGGGAGGTTTGTCCCAATACAGTCAGAAGCTGGTACAATGATGGATTTGTTTCTCGAGGGAGATTTGACAACTCGAGTGAGCGAAGATTGCCAAAGTCAATAAGCTCCGGATCCCATGTCATCCAACAGTCTCTCAATGTGAGATGCCGCAGTCGTGATGACATGGTGAACAACTCACATGGAAGCTTGTTTGGAGTTTCATTGAGCAGCTGGACTTCGAGTCGTTCCATCATAGGTGCAGGCTGATTAAGTAATGAGAGGATGTCGATAGACTCACTACTGGGCCAACCATTCTCGAGGAAATGGTGAAAAGTCGGCCACGAATCAAGCGTGAGGTTTTTGATCCGCGGTAGATGGAAACGGAGAATTTCTGTTACAGTCTTGAATGAGCGTATACATCGTTCATTCTTCATGACGCGCATTGGTCCTCGATATCTGATTGTCAAGGGTACTGGATTAGAACGACGGACCATTTCTTCAGCCCATGATGGGTTGTTAAGGGGTATGTTTGACCACAGATTGGGAATCTTCAATGCCACTTCACGCCAGTGGCTGCATACGTGAGACACAGATTGTATCCAGTCTATGGATCCAATATTTGCGAAGTTATCAGAGGATGTGGCCACGCTCTTAGCATCGGCGACTTCGTTGAAGATGGCGCTAAGTATTTCATGAGGGATTCGACAAGTGATATTGAGGGCATTGCGACACCGATTATAGTAGCGAATAATTGTATCGTAACCTTTGATTTGGCCTTGAATATAGGCATCAGCTACGCATCTACTGGCTGCAGTTGAAAATGGGCCTTCAGCCCGGGGGTCCAAGAATTGACAGAAATCTCCGTCTGTCGGCAATGAGTATCTACATCTCAATGAGTGGTTAATCAAGTCTACCTTGCATGTTATCCAAAGCCACGACCGATTGTTGCGAGCGGTCACTGTTCACATTTATTGTTGATAATTTCGAGAGGTAAAAAGTCGATCAGATGAGATGTGGCTGTGTTACTTCACGACTTCAACACAACAGTCTTTGGCCACCGACACACAAAGCCAACATTTTACTTCGAGGGCAATAGAATCATAGCCAAGTCGACCAACCATGAAACCGATGAGTACTGGCGACTCAGCGCATACCTAAGCTCCCCGTCGAGGGAATTCCCACTACGCCGCAAGTAAATTGCTGGAGATCGCTGGTCAGCCAATGCAAGCAGAAGGTGCAAACTTTCCTTGGCTAAACTCCCGCTCGAGTAGCTTCCCAGTATGCCGCAAGTAAATTGCTGGTCAGCCAATCTAATCAGGAGGTGCGACTTTCCTCGCTGAAGCAGAGGTACACATCTGATTCAAGCGACTGTTGATACTCCCGTGGTTTCTTCAGATACATCCGAAAAAAAAAAAAAAAATTCCTATCCATGCATTGGATCTTCGCCGGAATATCGACAACATGTCCTATTGACACCCTTACTCACCGTACATTAGCCTCCATTGCCTTTGATAATAAGAAAAAGCAAAAAGAAAAACACTTTCCAAACCTTGCCCAAGGACGCTTTCTCCTACGGTTGTTTTCCTTCTCTCTTATGGCCAGGACTTGTTTGACAGTAATCTTGACTGGAATTTGTTTCCCATGAAGCCTGACTGACTGGAACTTTTTTCTTCTGCCCGCTCAAGAGTTCAATGATTTCTTGAGCACTATTATTTTTCACGGGCGACACGCTCTCTGATTCACCATTAACCGCAACATGTGTTTCGTCAGTTATGGTACTCCGTTTGTCGTCACCACTCTTGTGGGCGTGTCCCTTGGCATTCTCGGTGTGTCTATCAGTGTAGGTATCATTAACAATACTCTCAACATCTGTAAAAATCTTCCGTCAAAAGTAAGTTTTGGAAGTAACTCCTGAATCCATGCAGATGTCGGCACACCCACTGGCACTACTCAGATCAAGATCACCACCACGGCACACCCACTACGGTGGTGACTCAAGCCAGTGTCTCCAGCACCTCTACATGTGCAAATTCCGTCACATTGGACTCTGGTCAATGTCACCAGCACGCCCACTAAGGCAGATACTCTGATCAATGTCACTGCAAGTGTCAATAATAGTAGCTGTAAGTATTCGACCTTCGCATTACTCACTTACCATCAACTTCTGATCCATGCAGATGTCCTCACACTCACTCGGGTGGAGACTCGGGTCATTATCACCAGCACGCCCATCAGTATAAATG
The DNA here is from genome assembly GCA_018857265.1 of Termitomyces sp. T32_za158. NCBI lineage: Eukaryota > Fungi > Basidiomycota > Agaricomycetes > Agaricales > Lyophyllaceae > Termitomyces > Termitomyces sp. T32_za158. The sequence continues at coordinate 9,175 of JABAJZ010013652.1, read as the reverse complement.
TCGCGACTCCCATTGAGGCGGTGACTCAAGTCAGTGTCACTGGCGTACCGACAAGTACAAATGTCGTCACCCCTACTGTGGATATTCAGGTCAATGCCACTGACATCCCCACGAGTACAAATATCCCACTTGTATCTGTAAGTATCTGATACCTTCCTTGGTCATGTCAACAATCCTTGTCTTTAACTTGCGCTTTTTTGTACCATGCAGTCGGCAAAATGTAAGAGATCTTCATGATTTGACCAGATTATACGTGCTCATTCTTTCCAGTCTCGTACGGAAGGAAAAGGAGTATAAGATGTGCTCAGCTCGGTATTGGTCTCGTGTCAACCAGATTCGACACTGCAGGAAGTTGAAGCCAACTCAGTACGATTACTGCATGGCTATGTTCGCGTCTCCATTCAAGGGGTATTCTTACTGCCAATGCTTGAAGCAGAAGGAGTTCGAGACCTGTATATCTGAATTATTGAAACAGGGCTGGTAATTAAACTGACTTCGTGATGCAGATTATTCCAGTACATTGTTCTCAGAAAAGAAGATGCATCGTAATTACTTGCAAGGGCTTTTCCTTCGTATATATCCATAAATCTCTCATTGTATACTTTGTTTGCAGCGTTGTGTCGTCCTGTCATATCGTGCTAAGTTTCCTGAGTGTTCTCACAGGTTGTGCATCAAATATGTACAAGCTTTCTTCAGATATTTACTCGTGTGATATGTATCTTGTTCAACTACTTTGATCACCTCGAGGCCTCGAGTTGCACGATGCCAATGTCTACGACTTAGGAAAGGCGTTAGTATTCTATCCCAAATCTCAGCTACACATTCCTGCCATGCAAAGCCGGTCAGACTGTGAAGGCCTCAAGCGTTTCTCCTACTCCCGCTTGTGCGCTGGCATGCTCCCGTGTATCAATGACAACGTTCTACTACAATTTCTTCGGGACCGTCGTCAAGTGTTTCTGTCCGATTTGTTCCTCGACAGAAGCTGGGGTACATGTCACTCCCCCAATATACTAAGTAAACTCGCCCATTCCCTGATCAAATCCAAATACATACTTCCTCTTCCTCTCACAATACCACACGTGCTCGCCGACACAAATGCCTCCAACATGCACGGAGATACCTTTGCGCGGCTCACTCTGTCAGAAAGAGTCCCAGCGCCTCTGCACGTCTTTCTCGCCCACGCCCTCGCCTGCCCCACGCTCCCCGCCGGTGCCTCGCCATCCCTTCACTCCTCCCTCGTTGTTACGCCCCTTGGCACCCTCTCACGCGAAAACCATTATCTACCATTGCCTCGTCATGCTCTTTACAGTGGTGGCGAAACCGTTACCCATCTTTGTTGATTACCTTCCAGACTTATTGCATTCAACACCTGCTCTAGCCCCTTCACTCTCCCACCTCTACCTCCCTCCTCACGACCTTCACCTTTTCCATACATGTTTGCGCTCTTAATGCACGCCCATGACACGAGCGCCTTAAACAATATGGGGCGGTGCGCGCGTGCCGCCCCCGCCTCCATCTGTACAATGCTTACCTCCTCCGGCACCGCAGTACAGCATACGTCTCTGTCTCCACGCCAACGGCACTCTACACACCCACAACACCATACCTGCCAACACACCAAACTCCTAAATAACTTCCTGTCATCGCTCACGTCCTCCGATAGACACTCCTTCTGCCTTCCCCATTCCGGCCACACAGACACCAGTACCAATGAACGATCTGTATGCAAGTTCGGGGATGTTCAACGGACACCGTGAGCCCCTTACTCCCTGCTCCCCCCATGCTCTTTAAGTGGATTTTTCAAATGCGTATGCGCCCCGACAGCCTCAGTACAGGGGTAGGGTGGGTTTCTCCTGCCTCTTGGGCCCGCCTCTGGTGGCCGGTGGAGACAACAAGTCTAGGGGTATCACCAGGATGCTGGGTTTTGGGTATGGCGGTGTTCAATTTGGAATGGAGAAAGTAACAAATCGACGTATTAACTTTTTCGCAGTTGAGAATTGGAGGTAGCATATAGTATGTAATTGAATTGAGATCATCTTTTGGAAACTTTCAATGTTGTCTACAACGACTCAAGGAAAGAAATCACAGAACTTGATATAAGCTAAGCCGTCTTCAACGCCTAAATTGAACCTTGATCGTAATCATAGGCATCATCATAGTCAGGATCATAATCTGCATCTGTTTCCTCATCTTCGTAATCTGGACCATCAAACCCATAATTAAGGTACTTGAAGTCTTCGTAATCTGGACCACCAAACCCATAATCAAGGTACTTGAAGTCTTCGTCGTAAAATTCCGGCTCAATGCACTCCACCCGGCCGATGGCAACTCGTAGGCGCTTGAGTTGGAGGTCGTCAATCCCAATACATTGCTCTAGTGTGAGACAGTCAAGAGGCAGTCCAGCTTTTTTTCGAAGCTCGAAGCAGGATAACATCGATTGCGCGACACTGACGAACGGAGCCGGTGCGTCATGCTCCAAATTGGCACCCCTACGTAAAAGGCATCGAACCATCGTTAGATTCCGCAAAGCTGGAAAGGACATGCGAACAGGCTGAGGATCAGCCAGACCATGATAAAGAGCATCGAGAAACTTGTTCTGGAATATCGATACACAGATATCGCGTAGTTGAGGAAGATCACCAAAGAATGTCCATGAGACTTGCTCCAGAGGAATATCAACCTTAAGCAATATTAACTGATTCAGGCGGAGTGATCTCCAAAGAAATCCCGCTTCGAAAATTCTGATGTTGGGGGAACGGGAGCCTATGTCCAACGTTGGTGGGTCATGGAACGATGGTATGTCAGTTGTATCCTTGGACTTCCAGCATTGAATTGAACAAATACTTAGATAAAGAGACAGAATCGAGCCTTCAATGCCATCGTCAAGCTTTTCTGTCAGTGCCTGTGCGAGAGGACTCGAGAAATCTGGTAGATTTTCTATGCGAAGATGGATTGAACGAGCATTCTGTGAGAATGCAATATGGTTCAAAAGAATGCAGTAGGACAAGCCACCTATAAGAGTGATCCGTTCGAGGTGTCTCAGGGGTACCGGGTCAATGACAGGTAGCAAGGATGAATCACCAAGACCAGTTTCTTGGTCTCTCGTCTCAAGATTGAGAGACTCAAGCCGGGACGTTTGTCGCAATATTGTCAGAAGCTGGTTCATTGATGGATTTGTTTCTCGACGGAGATTTGACAACTCGAGTGAGCGAAGATTTCCGAAATCAATACGCTCCAGATCCCATGCCACCCCACAGTCTTTCAATGTGAGATGCCGCAGTCGTGATGACATGGTGAACAATTCGTATGGAAGCTTGTTGTTTTCAGTTTCACTGAGCAGCTGGACTTCGAGTCGTTCCATCATAGGTACAGGCTGATTGAGTAATGAGAAAATGCTGATAGATTCGCTACTGGTCCAATAATGATCAGATGGGAAAAGGTCAGTGATCGACCTCGAGTAAAGCGTGAGGCTTTTGATTCGTGGTAGATGGAAACGGATAATTTCTGTTAAAGTCTTGAACGAACGATGTACATGTTCGTTGTTTGTGACGCTCATTGGTCCTTTATATCCAATCGTCAAGGGTACCGGATCAGAACGACGAACCATTTCTTCAGCCCATGGTCGGTTGTTAAGGGGTATGTTTGACCACAGATTGGGAATCTTCAATGCCACTTCGCGCCAGTGGCTGCACACATGAGTCACAGATTGTATCCAGTCGATGTGTCCAACATTTGCGATGTCATCAGAGGATGTGGCTTCGCTCTCAGTGCACTGTACGACTTCGCTGAAGATGGCGCCAAGTATTTCAGGAGGGATTCGACAAGTGAAATTGAGGGCATTGCGACACCGATTATAGTAGCGAATAATTTTCTCGTAACCTTTGACTTGGCCTTGAATATAGGCATCGGCTACGCATCTACTGGCTGCAGTGGAACATGGGCCTTCAGCCCCGGGGGTCCGAGAATTGACAGAAATCTGCGTCTGTTGGCGATGAATACTTACATCTCAATGACTGGTTAATCAAGTCTACCTTGCATGTTATCCAAAGCCACGACCAATTGTTGCGAGTGGTCACTGTTCACTGTTCACGTTTATTGTTGATAATCTCAAGAGGTAAATTGATCAGATGAGATGTGGCTGTGTTATATCACGAACTCAGTCTTTGGCTACCGACGCACAAGCCCACACTTCGAGGGCAACAGAATCATAGTCAAGCGAACGGAGATGATACAATGGGTATGTATAACATAGACGTTATGATACCTCTTCATCCATGCGAGGTGCAGTCCCATATGGTGGCAGCCTGACGGTTTGGTAATGCTCCAAGTGGTCAGCAAGTGTGATATTGCCTTTGCTGTGTGCAACCTCAAGCAATGTCTTTTCTTCATTATCCTTGACTGTTCTGTTCCATCCACAGTCAAGGAGAAGCTGTACTCTGTCGAGTAGCGCATCGGATTCAAACCTTGCCAACAATCCACAATAGAGTGCATCGTGAGATATTGATCTGGCACCATGATCCAAAAGGTATGCGACCACATCAGGCGTGTTTATAAGCGTAATGGCAGCAAGATCAAGTGGTGTCAATACTGAGAGATCTGCCCAGTTTGCCAGAGCAGACATCAGAGCTGGCTTTTGTTCAACAAGGGCAATGATAACATCCAAGTTGCCATAGAAGACTGCAAAATGCAAAGCAGTCCAATCATCATAACCATGCCCATCGAGGTCTATTCCTTGATCCACTAAATCATGAAAGTCTTGCGCATTCCCAAATATTGCACATCGAAACAAAAATGAGCGCCATCCATTGTCGAGTTGAAACACGTTGCCACCCCATTCTAGAAGGTATCGAGATAAGTTATGATTGTTGCTCTTGAGTGCCTCTTCATAAGCAGCAAGAAGTGTATCAATTATGACTTGTTTCCAGCTATCCGAATGAGATAAATGTTCATCTACTTGAACTTTCTCGGAAGAGACTTTCACTAGAGCTGCAATGAGTCGGCCATACACAGTACTCTCTTCAATCTCGTCTTCCTCGGAAGACGTCGAGGACATATCTGGCAACCTTAATAAGGCATATGTGATTGCAGAGACAAAAAGATCATCTTCTTGGCCAGATAACAAAGATTCCATAGGAGTATAAAAGGAGTACAGTTCGACAAGCAAACCACAAGTACCCTCCATGACAATTTCATTGACAGAGTAGTTGGATGAGTCGGAGAGTATCCAACTCAAGGAGGTGCGAGCGAGATTATAATCGAATGTTTGTATTTGCTCCTCCGCTTTCAGTGACGATCTATATTTCCATGACTTCAATGTCCTTGGCTTGTTACAGAGGCCTGAGTATGCATAGTGTATCATATCAGAAACAAAGAACAGAAGCTGAGCGAGAGGAAACATGAAGGGGATGCGGTAGGGGCAAGCAATGTCAAAAGCCGGAATGATGGAGGATCCGAAGTAGATGAGAAATGTGAAGGCAGTGATTCCAGCAACCACTCCACATATCGGACGAGACAATTGTGAAATGTAGAGAGCAAGCCCAATAAGAAAGACGGCAACTGAGCAGTGCAAAATCAATGGAAGACTTTCGATGATATCGCCGAGTTTCCATTTCACAAGTCCCTCAAAGCGGAAATGGCGAGTTAAAGCACGAGTTTTGGCGCTGCCGGCTACATTTGCAGTATATGCCTATTCATCAGATTAGATGACGGCAAGACAAGTTGAAAAAGAGTGTACAAACTTGAATCCATTGTTTGGCCAGAACGGATAGGAGGGCAGTCGACAATGAGAGAGCGAGACTGGTAAAAAAGAGTCCGTTGACCCAGACATCGATCGAATTGTACGTCCGGCTTTCAGGATTGAGGGATGCTGCAGGAACGGCATTTATGCTTGTTTGATTTCCAGCGGCTCTCAATAATTGATTGGTTTCGATGAGTAAGGATAACATAATCTGCGAGTTATCCGGTTGAAGCACCTGAGACGTTTGAGCGACAAATGTTGTGACTACTGCAGAGAAGAGCGCAGCCTGTATTGTAGCTGAGAAGACGGATTATGACGCATATGTGGCAACTCACAAAAACGAGAAGACCATCGATGATGTTTCTAAAGCCTTGAATCATGTCCATATCATAGTTCTCGGCTTCGTCGAGATAGACATTCCAGACACGCGCATTCTCCTTCGCTTCTTCGCCTGGTTTGTCGGGACTGTAAATCTTGGTGTAATCGTAATTACGACCACCTTGGGAATATAGCATGAATAGCTTTTTACAACCGATATTACAACCTTACCCGGTTGAAAAAAGCCAGAGGTTGTAGGATCCGATGGGTGCAAGAGGTTCGCCATTGTGAGGGGAAGAAAGGTTCAATAAAAGGCAAAGACGAGGGCGTGTATCGACAGCGTATAGTCGCAGTGTTGGCGCACGAGAGCCTTAAGTAAATCGGGCAGAACTGGATCCTAGACTGCAAAAATAGCTGTCTACCGAGTACAGGGCAAAAGGTGACAAGTCTTGTTTCCCTTCGGAACGAGAGTACCCGGTACGGTAACCTAGAGAATTATTAAGAGAAATCATGACAGTGATAAGGATATCAGTAGAGATCGGATAACAACCGTGACAGGGCGCTCACAATCTTAATCACCAATCACATAGATAGCCAAACAAGATGTCACGAAAAGGTCTTGCCAGAGCATGACGCGAAGTTTTTGCCAGCACTTCACTTCTTGGTTTTCACGGTTTCTTGGTTTCTATGGTGTCGTTGCTCAGATTCTCGCAAAGTCAGGTCCAAGCATCCAGCCTTCTCATCGAGGAATATGGTCTTCCATTTCTCGTCTGAGCAATTGTCGTCCTTTGATGACCAATCGCAACTAAGTAGTGACTGACTACTGAGTACTGAAGTAATGACCGGTGACCTGAATGCATGTCGATTCCTCTCCCTCTCGCAATACCACCGCGCCCTTGACGACACAGACGCCACCAGGCATGGAGAATCCCTCTCGCGCGACTAGCTCTCCTTGAAACCCTCTTGAAAGTATTCCAGAGTGTCTTTCTCACTTTCGCTTGCTCTGCAACGGTTTTGCCGCTACCGTTGCCGCCACCGCGTCCATCCTTGCCTTCAGCAATAGCATATTTATTCATTCCTGGGTCTATCAGCACACGTCTTTGCCTCGACACCAACAACACTATACCCACCAACAATAGGTGTACTCGCTTCTCCCTGCCTGTCACAACGCCAAGTCTCCCACAACTACGCAGGCGCAGGAGAACCTAGGTGGGGCTGGGGTTGCTGAGGGGCGCCGGGAGGCCCGCGCTGGCGGGGAACCCGTCTGGTAAGTTGTCTTTCGAGGTTAAAGTCACTCCGACCACCACGACGATCACGACGACCACCATGAGCCCTACCAACAAGACGAGGACGAGATCCAGTACGACCACGACAAGGGCCAGTACGACAACCACGAGCCCGACCAACACGACGAGGGCCAGTACGAGCACGACGAGCAAGACCGCCACGACGAGCACCAGCCGCCCGACCAACACGACGAGGGCCAGTACGACCGCAACGACCGCGATGAGACCGACTACCAGCATGAGGACGAGGTCGACGGGGACTACGACCACGACGAGGACACACGACGAGGGCAACCGCGGCGGCGACGCGACACCTTTGCAATGAGGACGACGACCACGATGAGGACGAGTACCCACGACGAGTACCCACGACGACGAGGACCGCGACGAGGACGAGGACGAAGACCACGATGAGGATGGCCCACGACGGCGCCTTAAGGGGTTTTTTTCTCAAATGTCTTTTGACGGTTCATCTCACGTCTTCATTGACAGTGCAAGACGGCTGTTCTTGACATTCTTTCGAGTTATGTGGTGGCTACACGACTCCTCGAATAGATTTTGCAATGAGTGTCAGCCAGAGGACTACAAAAGTACTTAGCAGCCCTGGCTGGGGAGGAATGGCTGTGACAATGGCTCTCATGGCACTTAATAGGAAAGGCGTCCATAGCATGACCAATGTAGGATGTTGTACGGGCCCCAGCTGTGCATGTGCAGACCTCGCCATTACCAACACCACCACACCTGCTCAACAAGCTCCAAAAGTGATGATGCAATTTTACGGCGAACAGAAAAAAAAATTGCCACTGACAACGTTTCCCCAATTGCTGGTCTTAAATTCACTTTTCAGGGCAAATTCTTCAGGGTTAACTGGTCCTGTGATGGAGTCAGGTGTCTTCTTTTCCCCGAGTCACCATCGATTGTGCTGTGTGAGTATTTATCCCCAGGTTACACAATGTGTTCTCGGCCTTCGCCAAATGCTTGGATTAATCTTTCGGAATAAGCAGATCCTCAGAATAGATATAAAACATAAGTTTACATTGCTGCTCAAGTGCTCAAGTTCCAGCCTCTTGCCATGAATCGTCCTGTGACTCCAGAAAATAAGTCTGAGATATATAAAGTTAGCATCATTTCTTGATTTTCGCAACGTTCTCCTCCTTCGTCATTCTTGTTGTCACTCCTGTCTGAACCTCGTCACCGTATTGAACAATGGTTATGGCCCTAACATACTCATAAGAAACACCCAGCTAACGATCCTATTTTTCGCAGGCCGCAAGCACATGCGCTGCACAGCAGAACAATAGTTCCTCGACTTCTTGTGATCTTCCTCTTTCTTCTGAGTGTAATGACACTCTTGACTCTGTCCTACGAACTCCTTTGTTTCCACAAGATCCTGGGTTCCACGAACTACTTTGTCGCCGGGTTGCTTGGTGGGATACTGCTTGTATTCGATCGTGGCTCTTGGAAAATGGTTACACTATGTATCACCTGCTTCGCTCTCCTGGAGATGATAGGGCTTTGATGCATCCAGTCAATTTAGGACCAATCTCCAGTGTTTTTCCCTTTGCAAGCCATGAAGGAGTGCCACCGAGACCTGAATCAAAAATCCCAATCCTCTGTGGTAAAACTGGACATATGGTGTGTATGGACCTTTTTATTTTAGAAAACATAAGCCTATCTCCATTTCAGGGTAACATTGCTTTTGCTCAGAATACCCAAGGACAACATGTAGCTTTCAAGGCAGTTCTAGACGGTAGCGAAGAATTTCGCATCCTCAGTTACCTTCATAAACAAGGAGTGCCTCGTTCAATCGATGATTTTCATCATGTCATACCTG
>JABAJZ010013651.1:0-41267 GCA_018857265.1 Termitomyces sp. T32_za158 | reverse complement strand
GCTTGATAATTAGCGTGACCAAGTCTGTTGTGCCAGGTCTTTAGGTCAGGAGCCGCGTGCACTGCAAATGCGTGGTCGAGGTATAGATCGATAGCGTATAGATCCTTGTTCTGGAGTAAGGTTCCAGAAGCGATAGTCATGTTGGTGGACATCCTTGTAAGCTTGGCACCAACATTATTAAAGGTGGTTTCGATCCCGGCTCGTTTTGCAAGTTTACTAATGGACAATAGCCGCACCGTGGATTTCGGAACAAGAAGAGCGTGATCAAGTTCAAGACATAAACCGTTCTTGACGCGTAGTCGAATCTTGCCAATGCCCGTTGCTGCAATTGATGATCCTCCGACACCGCGAATCGGTCGTTCAGAGATGGGAGTTAAGGATATAAAATCGGCCGGGTCAGGTGAGATGTGGACTGTTGCCCCCGAATCGAGGTAGAACGGTAGGGTTTCCAGTGGGATCGTGGAACTCGACAGTGCTGTTTCGCCACATTGATTGCGGTTGGTGTAATCGTCCCAGTGTATTCCAGCCCTCGGCTCCTCCTCAAGCGCTATCAAGGTGTCGAACTCCAACGCCTCGATGTCCTCAATTGAACCAGCTTCCGGGAGTGAGTCCGAGGCCAAGCCTGCAAACTCAGCCTTCGATACCGGAGGGCTCCTTGCATCTCTGGCTGCCATATATGCAGCTATGAGATCTGGATCACCCTCGAGTGTAAATGCAGATCCCCCTGATGGTGTAACAGTGACCTTCGAACTTGTTCGCTTCCCTCCTCTGTCCTTAGCCCGGTAATGGGCCAGACGGGCCGTCCGCGACTCTTCGACAGTCTTCCCCACCATGCCGCCTCCTTCCAAGATGCACCACGGCTGCGTGTGACCCGTGAAATTCAGTCGACCCCTCGACTTACACCCCTCACACGTCAACCTCGCGTACTTGGAATTCTTGGACGTCTGTGCAGCCGCCAGGACGATGTCGGTGGAGGTCGACTTATCCGCATCGATTAGTGTTTGCTCCCCTTCGAGGAACCGGCGGATCTCAGCCGGACCATACTTCCTCACGTCGCCAGCAGAAGTGAGATCTCGCGAAATGATGGACCGAATATGGGCGTAGGATCTATCGGACAACGCGGACAGTATTGCTATTGCCTGGAGGAGTTCCTTAGTGACCTCCCCGGCGTCGAAAGCGCGCTCTATCTTCTCCATGATGTCATCCGCCGTCTTAGTGAGAGATTCCGAGGGCGAGCATTTTGTCGTGAGAGCTTCTTGGAGTAGACGCACTTGCTGTACGGGCACGGCGCCGCCATGCCTCTGCTTCAGGTATGTCCACAAAGCCACCGGGTCCCACTCGTCAGCACACAGCTTCTGTTCCGACGGTGATATTGCCCGTTTCAAAAACGAACATGCCAGTCGATTGTTGCTCGTCCACGCCCTGCTCGCACGCGGCTCATAAATTGGGTGCGGTGCCATAGGTGCGTCGAACACGTAATCCCACAATTGAACCATCGACAATTCCAGGGTCATGTTATACGACCAGTCAGCCCACTTTCCATCGTCCTTGTCCAGGATGTGACCAGTCCAACTGGCCGTCACTTTCCCTACGGGCAAGACCAGAGGGTTCGAGGAATTATCAATCCTGCGCATGTCGGCGATCTGTTCAGGGGTGAACGCGGTTTCGGGTGAACTTCCCGTCGGCTTAGCCTCCGTATCAGAGGTAGTCATAGCTTGTATGGGGCGCGATAGTAACACGACGCAGGAGTAATGAAGAAATTTTCACGCGATGCCCAGGCACAACGTCCGAATAGCCGGTACTGTTGGTTTTCGAAACCGTAAGCTTTCGTCTCCAGAATTCGGTCCAAGTCTATAGAGCAGCAACTCCCATAACCTGTTGGAATCCGAACCTAGACAAATACAGACTTAGTAAGTCTGATCCTCAGTCTGCGTATGCAAACGACTGGATTAAGTACCTAGACAAATACAGACTTAGTAAGTCTGATCTATGGTACTGTAAGTAAGTGTGCAATATTCGTGTGTATGTCGACTCACCCTCAGTCTGCGTATGCAAACGACTGAGGGTTCTAAGAAAATAATAAATGTATATATACGTGATCAAAAATCAGGCACATTTGCGGTGTGCCTTATGGCGGGATCGCAACATAAAGATCCGCAAGTATATAAACCCATCTTGTATCGAGTCATTCTATAGACGTTGGCGCGCTGGCGAAAGATGCCCAGAATTATTTATGCCGAGTTGCGGAATTATGGACTACAGATGCTCGATGATCACAAAGGTGGGATTGATCATGAGGTCCAGGCCGGACGCGGTCCAAAAGCTGTCCAATTAATGCGTGAGGTGCGAGATATATGATACAAGACAGTCATGTTCAGCTCTGAGACGCCAAGGAATGAGGATAAATGAGTGCCCGGATTTTACAGCAAGGAAATTGAGAGGAACTAGCAGCACACACTTCGCAAGGCGTTCCCTTCGTTAGATTGGAGACAAAAATAATAAGTATCTGGCTTAGTTTTAACCAGCATGTTGGAGTAATGAATCCTTAAGTGGAATAACTTTTACAAGGGTCAGAATGCAGGATCATCGTGGTAGACAGCAAACCCAGGCAATAGATGAAGTCAATCGCGTAAGAGAAATATCAGTCCAGAGCGTCGAGATACACCGAACGTGTCGACGCCCACAGTTATGAAATAACTGCGTAATGACAGAGTAGACTTGATACAAGTGCAGTTTGTCACAAGTACGATCGAGTCGCATGTATCGGCGATCCGTTGACGTGATTTTAAGAATCACCCTCAACCATAATTGAAGCAGGAACACCGCCATACCTACAGAGGCGATGCAAGTGAAATGAACTTCAAGCTCGCCGGCGGTTACAATGTCCAGTCAATGTGGGTACAGAAGCTTGGCAGGCGTAAAGCGTGAGCAGGTGATCTGTGGTCCCAGAGCTCAACCGGCATGCACGAAGAACCTGGCTTGTGTTCTGCTGTATCACACAAATACTCACGTTTAGCGAACATTCATGAGAATATACGAGAATTAATTTTCACAGGAAGCCCGTATCGGGCTTTGTGAAAAGCATCGTAGCTATCATCCAATTCCAAGAAGTGATTTCGAAGAGGGAAAGAATATCTCCGATCGGAAAAAGCTCAACCATCGACTCACCCCATTTCACACGCCACATTCAAACAACTTCAATCCTACAATAATAGAAGAAATTCCAACGTCTGTCGTACCGTTCCAACTCATTTCAACCTCGAATGCTACAATATGGCTCGACATGTTTTATATTTTTGTCCACTGTTTCAATTCAAGCAAATGATCGGTTATAAATAAATACACGCCCCTGCGTGCCGCATCTGAATCATTTCGCGTGCTTCTGCAGGTGGATCAAGCTGGCAGGCACTTCCCCATCAAAAAAAAAGTTGTTTTACGAAAAATGCTTGAACCGTGAAACAACGCTTCGTTTGACCGGATTTCGAAGTGTCCTCTAGATTGGCTCAGGATAGTTTGGCTGCTTCTTTTGCACGATCGGTTGTGCGGGTTGCTTCATCAAGCATCATCGTGTCCTCATTGCTGGTCTCGCAAATGCTTATAAAGGGAAAGGGTTTCGTCCACTACCTGCGCTCAGAGCACCCAGAGCTCTTTACATTTCTGTGCTTGACTGGAATCCTTCCTCTCGACGTTGTACTCGTATGGATCCTACTTACACCTACGATGCCATTCTCTTCCCTTCCGACGGCAAGGAAAATATATGTTGCTATTGAGCATCATCTCTAACTTGAATTTAACTAGGCCGCCAACCTTCACTCGTGCAGCTGATGACAAGGTGAATTATTGACTTGCAAATGTAGACAACAAAATAATACTTATGACTCTTCCTTCAAGTCTGATGTCAACGCCCCACCACAGCACATATACAGCTGTGCCATCGCGAATGCCTCATCCAGAGGTTTACATGGATTATGTGTGTCAAATTTGTCCAATAATGGTATATATCTCGTTATCTGATGTCAAACTTATGCAGATCGCTGAAGGCCTTGGCCCCCGCGCGTGGAAGTATCATGTCAGCGGATTAGTCTCGTATTGCATTTAAGATAGACCCTGACCATTCTGCAGCTCGTTGAGGCCCTCGACGGCATGAATCGCAAGTTCACAAATCCCTACATCATCTTCTATCCCATAGTTTCTCGAGATGGAATGCCTTTCCCTATAAATAAGAGCATTCGCGAGATCCAGGGTCGCGGCTTCAGAGAAGAGACTGCATGGCGCGGTAACATTGTCGTTGCGAAATATCGTGATAATCCATTTTCATCCATGGTGGATACATCCATGGCTGATTTTGCGATTCTTCGAAATTATCTGATGACCCATGGAGCGCCCCGACAGGTGTGTTCCTGAAATAATCGACTGGCATCTCATATCACTCCTAATGATGCATCAGTGACATTATCACTCAGCTTGCCATGACTTGTGGTACTTCTTTCTTTTTGGGTTTGACGTGGGATAATGTACTTAATTAGTTTGGTAGACAGCATCTGTAGATATCTCAGGGACTTCATCGAAGTTCTATCTTCCATAATAATCTGATTATCTTTCTACCGAAATGACATGCTTGGTAGTTATCTATCGATGAACGAGACAAGTGGGAATCGTGAACTGGAATCCTACGCATGACCCACTAATGAGTCAGAGGTAACAATGAGTCACTTTGCCTACCACCCTTGTAATTCATCGTTTCGACTGGACAATAGAAGGTGTTGTAGATTTTTTCTCCAATGACATCTGTGATGTGACCGAGGTTGTTGTCTTTGGCCGACAACTAAATTTATTTCGGTCTGCCAATCTTTCACAGCAGGTTTTTGGTTGATATCAAGATGTGAACAGGCCAATAAATATCTCAATCATATCTTGAGAAATTACTGGGCATGGATTTGTCTTGAGCTTGCACCAGGAGCCAATCATGGAGACGCTTCCTTCTTTTATTTTAAAGCATTGACCGTACAGATAACATTACCATCAGCCCAGATTTTTTCTCGGCTGGATACTCCATGTCATGATGCCGTATAATCCAATCATAAATATTACATGGCCCTTCGAAATCAGTCCTTCAACATTCCTAAGGACAAAAGTATACTATCTCTGGCTGGTCAGAATGTACATACAGAATGTGGAGGAATGGTTTATATACCTGGCATGTGTTAGGGAACAGGTCTCATGGTGAGATGGGTTGGAAAATTCATACAAGCTGCTTGATATCCCCTAAATTACTGTACTCTTGGGATAGAAGCCATTTATACATCTCCTAAAATTCTCAGGTGAGCGAAAATGGTTGGGTTGGGTTTTTATTCATGGTTTGGTGTGAGGTGATTCGTAAGTGGGTCACGCTGTTTACACAGGGTAACAAGATGGAAGACGACTGAGGTTTAGGTGACACGTCTTTTGTCTACAGTTCCTTATGATCAGATCCTACGTTCTTCTCTCCCTTGGCTGCTTTCCTTGCTGCTTGAGCTGCGGCTTCCTTCTTGGGGTCACAATGTTCTGGTATCGGACTCGCAGGGTCGATCGGAGGATGGGAGACGCGGCCTATCTTGAAATAGTCCTTGTGCTCTGCATAGAAGTTTTTCCAGTGATTAACGCTCTGGAATAGATGACCTTAGTTCAAAGTGTCGCTAGAGAATTTGCGGGCCGAAACTGACATTGAGTTCTCTCTCTGATAATCCTCGGAGATCATGTGTACGATGAGCCTGAAAACAGCCTGTTCCAAACGCTCTTGCTGCATCAACGCCAGCGCTGTATATGTGTGAGTGATAGTATTACAGTTTAAGAAAGGATACACACAAAATAGCGTAAGAGCCCCCAGGTTGATATGCTGCTCCTTTAGACACATCATAAACGTCACCGTCAATCTAAGCATAGCGGTCCCCTGAATTTGGACTTGTGATAAAGATGACCAGAAATACCCACTGCAAGGTAAATTGGTCGACCGGCTACGCTTCCATCATGTTCGGCCAAAAGACGCTCAGAGAAGAGCCGTTGGTTTGTCTACGATAAATTAACGTGTTTGATTATGCCAGTTGACAGACTCTCAACGTACGGGCCAGTAAGTCTTGAGTTGCATCCACTTACTCTCGTATTCCCAAGTGTAACTCCCTGTAAAGAACTTGCCGGAAAGCGCAATGACGAGTGCGATATAGAGGAAGAATTTCAATAAGCCAAGGATTCCCACTTCTTTCTGCGCTGTGGGGTCGGGTTCAGGAGGCCCGACCTCCTCTCCCCGAGCAATTTTAGCCTCGCGTTCCTTGTTCCTTTCCACCCAGGCGGCATGAAGGTTCTCTTGTTGTTCGCGGTATTCTTTATACCTTCATGTTGCGTAAGGACGGATTTGCCTTTTGATTAGTTGTAAACATACGCAAGGAACGGCCGATTTGCGGATTTATCTGTGACCAGTCTACCAGGGATTGCAGGGTCTTTCATTTTACGCTTCTCTGGAGGGTCTTGATATGTCGGAGGAGCCGGACCACCTGCAGCTTCCTGGAACCAAGACATTATACGAAGCAGAGGTAGATGTCACTAACAGTGGGAAATGTTCTGCAGGAGCCATGTCAACTACGTTCCTGAGCTTCGATTTACTCGGCATTGTTCCTATTTACTAACAGCGTCTGTAACACCTCCATCATTTCTTTCTTTGGCCGCCGGCATGCAAAATGCTTCCTTGCAAAGCTTCTTCGACGCTAGTTAATGTTTCTTCAACGGACAAGTTTCTCCAACGGGCAACGAGCGCGAAGCGCTAGATTACTGATGTTTTGACGCGTCGAGTAGTTTCACGCTCTCAGCTTTGACACTTCACATCGTCATCCTTCTTATGGTGAAAGTCAACATATCAAGGTGAGATATCTCTTGTGCGAATCATATGTGATGCGATCTGGGGTGCTGGAAGTAAATCTCGATGGGTTACCTCATGAACCTTCCTTGAACTCTTGACAAGGTGGGAATTTGAAATATGTGACTCGGCTTGAAAAGGCATGTTCTCAGCTTAGTTGGAAATTAAATTCATTAGCTCTACTTTTTCCCTCGGGCTCGGGCTCGGGAACCCCTAGAACCTCACGAACTTTCATCCTCTTCTTTGCTTCGCCTGAGTACGATAATATGATGTTTTGACGATGAGTCAATGGTGCCCGTCAACTGTGTGACCTGGTGTTGACTTCTTAGGCAAGAAACCAAGCAGTCTATGTGACGTGATAAGGGCAAGCAAGACAGACCTGCTGTCAACCAGATGACACAGACCTTGGTGCCAAATGAAATTGTCCTCTTTGTACTTGCAAGAAGATATCTCTGCATAAGAGGCATAAGAGGACTCACTTATCACTTCACGTCGTGTTCACAAACTAGTGAAACCGAAGTTACCTTTGACTCTCCAGCCTGCAGAAAGACGCGTTCTTTAAGACATTCTGTGGCGTTGCTAACAACAGGTCAATTCGATTAAATGTTCGCAGAAAAGAGGGTATGCGATACGGATGCGGCGTCGGTGGGGATGGTGTAACAATTTTGACCGTCTCATGTCAAAGTACAAGAGAGCGTACGGACGGAGCTTACGATGTTTGGACTCAGAGCATGACAGCATCCATTATTATTCGCAAAGGAGGAATTGTATCGGTTTCCGAGTTGGACCCTCATGAGATTAAGATTTCTGTACACACAGAAGATGCAAAGAGGTCGTCAAGTCAGCTGGAGAGCTGGCACCTGAACAAAGGGACTAAGTACATAGTAGACAGTGGAAGCACGTGCTTGCTTGCAGACATCTTTCCCAAGGTTGATAAGTACCGAACACAGAGTGAATCTTCTCTGGCCCCAAGCGTAAACATCTATCTACCCATAGACACGAGTTGTTGACAATGGGAGATAAAAGAATGAACGGTTGAACTCTTGTTCACATCCAAGAGGAATACTTCTCGTGTGTATTATGTTTTCATGGTCGATATGCGACCACGTAAATCTAGTAGAGTAGATGTGATGGGATAGGAACAGAGAATTCAGTGTTCGTATTAAATCGGACTACTCCTATAGAAGGGTAGCGAGGCTAGAGTATAGGAATATTACAAGTATTCACGAGAGTAACACTCTCCAGGGGCGATGAAGGGATTTGTGTGAGATATATAGGGGGGAATGAGGAACCAGAAGGAAAATCACTAAGAAAATAGACGAGAGATATTATTAGGGTAGCTAGAATGATAATTAAGGGTAAAACGCCCCCGGGGCTACGCGCCAAACTGAATGCAAAGAAAGAAAGAATCAGAGTAGACATGGTAAAAAGACCGATTGAAAGCAGATAAAAAGTGCGCATAGGGATGAGTATTGAATTATGCAGAGTACCAGACGTAGCGTCATGTCAATATGCCGGGGACTCAAGAGAGCGCAGTACGAGAGACAGGGTGGGTGAGGACGTCGAAGATCACGGGGAACTTGGCGCTGAGCCATGAAAGGCCGCTGCAGCCTTCCGATGTTCCCGTTCAGATGCTTGTTGCGATATCGTAAGGTAGGCACCACCCGTCTCATCGTGGGGACTAAGACCTGGCGGCGAGGACGGTGACGAAAGCTGCGAGATCTCACTATCGGTGGGGTCAAAGTCCTCAACCCAATTCCGAAGCGCCAGAAACTTCGGAGTTTTGATGAACTATCAAAGGACTAAGACATTGTACATCCTACGAAAATCACAAAGACACACCTTTGGTACGGAATCCGTCGCCATTAATCGGAAGACGTGACTCTGAATTCGCTCGTAAAGTAGAATCATCCTCTGAAGTTGTGTGGCGTTGAAGGAATGGGCCTGCTCTGGCTCGATATGCCCTTGGAATGCCCTCCCACCAAGACTAGACACCGTGTCCTCAAGATACTTGGTCATCTCATTCCGCAAATTGTGATCGATGTTTAGCTCGCACTGACTTGATGGAGCGAGGTAGGTGTTGTAGATGACCGAGGCGGTTGTGATCAGCGACTCGTGGTGTTTCTCCATCGCTACTTGGCCCGGCGTGCTCCGGGTATTCGTTCGAGAGGACGAACTGACGGCTGCTGCGCTAGACGTAATGTTGAACTTTCTTTTGAAGTCCTGTACATCAATCCAGAACGACAGATTCTCCTCGCAAAAGTTCTGACGAAGGAATTCTCGGAACAACGAACGCATTGCCGGCTCCTCCAGAATGTAGCGAAGACGGCCCGTGTTGCTTTCCTTTGCCTTGTCAACAGGAGGATGGGAAGTGTTCAGCTGAACGACAGAAGCACGACGATGGAGCTTAGCCTCGCATAAAGTATTCCTGTCTGCGTTTTCTGTGGACAGGTCTGTTGTTGACGAACGATCAGCTGTAAGATTGGATGACGAGGTGGTGGGCGATTCTACAGGCAGATGATCCCAATGGGCAACACGGCGCCCTTCATCTGTGACCTTGTATATCGCCTTTGAAGTGCAACGAAATTCGCCGTGTTGCTGGAAGAAAGCAAATTGAGTTCAAAGACGAGACAGAAAATGACATCAGAAACACATACACTGACAGCCGAGTTGCCACCTGGCGTGGAACCACGGACAGTGAAAATGATAGCGGAATCATTATTCTTCCGCTTGTCGTGCACCAAGATGATGAGACCGAATCGTACGAACTGCGCAGCCATCTCTGCCGCCTCCTCCCGACCAACAACTGACGTAAAATCACATAGCCATTGTAGTGCAGCCACAGCTTGGAAACAGTGTTTGTGATGATGTTGCCCTCTACCCAACAGAGGCTGCGCCTTCTCGACATTGTCGTGGAGTGGAATACCTTTCGAGGCCTCGTTGTATCTCTGGAATTGGTCGGTGATTGTACTAGTAGATTGAGAAGGGTAGTTGGGGGAGCGGCCAGCGAAGCGACGAAAGAGGGCGGTGATGACGGACTGAGAGACAATGATCTCGTCGTCGGCCGACCGGCGCTCAAGATGAAGCAATTTGATACATATTGGCTGCGTGACAAAGACATTATGAAGGTTATCGGCATTGATCCCGTTCTTTGAGATGAAGCGTTCTAAAACGTGGAGACCCTTGGGGGTCAACGTGTACACGCCCCGATCTTTAAAGAGATTCGAATTGGGATCTGAGGCGTTCTCAATCAGTCGCGCGTCCATAAAGTGCTGACACATGGCCTTTGCCATTTCTCGGGTCATAGAAAAGGTCGTGGTCGTCGTGGTCGTCACAACTCGTGTGGGTTCTCTGGGATCCGGCCCGCGATTTGATTGAGAGAATTTCAGTGAGGCCAAATTTTGTGCGGCTTCATCTCTGGGAGAAAAAGAGAAGTTGAGCAAGTGAGAAGGGCAACCACACAAACAACGAACGTTGTGAAAGAATTGGGATACACTCGGAAAAATTGCTTGTGTGGGCCGAGGTTGAGCGATACGATGAGAGTCGCGAAGAGGTCGAGGGTGTCCTGGAAGATGGATAAAAAAGGAAGAGAGGCCGTTGGTAAGAATCTCACCTTGAGGTATGGACGCCCGCGTTTTGTGGTCTTCATCATATGAGAGCTCGCCTGGCCATCACTATCGGCATGCGGGGGCATCGCGGGCGGCGTGAAAGAGAAAGGGGAAGGAGGAAGATGATGAAGGGAGGGAGAAGAGAAGAAGAGATGAATAACTATTGGTGGGAAAGCTCGGCTGTCGGTTGCCACGACCCTTTCCCACAGGGCAATCCGCTCACGCCGCCTCGTGCAGCCCCTGTTTGGGCTTAAGCGATCTTCAATTTTCCGCTGCACCGACGTCAATCCCGGTCCACACTCTGTTCCCTTTGTCCCTCAGCTCATCATCCGCTCACTATCAATTTTCTTTCCTCTACCCCGTAATTTTACGCTGCAACCCAATTCTACGTCCCTCTACGTACATGTCTTGTTCCCCGTCCGCTGTTGTAGCATTCCATACCAGTCTGGGCGCGCTTCGGAGACGAACGCCCTAACTACATAGTTGCATGTGACTGATGTGACCTGCGCAAGGCCCTGCCCCTGGGCCGAGTGGATCGCGCGCGTTGACGCGCGCTTCACAGAATGCTTTCATCGATCCCGGCTCATCTCGAGCCTAGTACATACGGTATGGATTCGCGCGGCGTGCTCACCATGCGGCGACAATCCGTCTCATTTAGCCTTCTTTTACTTACTCTGAAAATTGAGCCACAGAGGCTATCTGCACGCATTGGCCTGTGTCTGTGCTCATCAAATCAAACAGGACTGATGATTTTCATTCCTACTGCGATCACTGACAGAACAAGGCCACAGACAACTATCAGGAATGATGATCAAAGGCGATTCCAGTGTATCATAATCATCTCTGTTCTTGTCTATTTCATACGTTCGGACAGCCACTTGCCCAGACTTTAGTACACTATCAACTGGTTTGCTCAGCTGGTCTTTCACTGACTAACGTGCTATTACTGTAATGATATCAGAGAGGCTCACTTTCCTGAAGATTTCCTTTCTGCATCTGATACATTGTAGTCAAGACGATTCCTCCAATGATTTTGTTGGTACCAATGCGTCTCCACATCTCTCGGTGGACATCCAACGCATCAATTTTTCATGTCTCTCAATGGCCAAATTCGCCCGAAAGTAATCTGATCTCACCTTAACCAGGAACCTGTTGATTCCGAGGAAGGGAAGCCGGCAAATAACCTACATACTCGCGGACGAAAGGCTGTCTGGGGATAATTTCAAGCCATTGTCGTCCCAGAAGTAGTTAGTTGTTCAGCTCGCCCTTGTATCTTTCGCCTGGTATTCCTATGATGGGAATCGTTGACAACCATACGATCATCGACATTATTCTATGACACATACTCCGCCATAAATTCTCAAGTTATCAACGTTGGAGTACTGTACATACATATATGGAGGTGGTGGGCGTGTCATCTCTCCCGACACCTCATACCGCATCAGGCAACGCCATAGTGAGTCACCAAGTTTGCAGAAGCCATCGCTGCAATTAGGAACTTCCTTACCCTGACCATGCATAAGCTGAGTTCGGCATCGGGTACCACATGGAATGGGATATGTACATAGCAATTCCCGAACAGCATCTTTCTTCTTTTGGGGGCATACCCTTTGCCGCCACCGCGTCACTGAAGGTCGCCGGTCATTGTCAGGGACCAACAGTGACGTGAACATCTGTGCACATGTTTTTTGCAGACCTATGAAGACGCCGAGGACGGCAAAAGGTCGAGTCGCCGACAAGACAGGTTCCTTTTGACACTGTGAACCAAGCCTGGTTTGACTTGGTGATAGCAAAATAGAAATTGTATGAGGTCAAGTATCAGTAACGCGAGCCCGAGACCGACACGATGAAACGGATGCTGGAGTGGAGCTCGGGATGGTACATAGATGATAGTGTATATGTTGTAGTGTTCCGTTGTTTGATGGCTCAGAAGAAGTCCGCGTTCAACGGATAACGAGAGTAGCAAACTCTGGTCCTACGTGGTACCATTGAAACACATGAGCCTTGTAAGCTAACTGTCAAGATCTTGAGAAATTAGAAAGCGGTTATTGACGGAGACTTGGAGCTTTTCCATCATTCAACGCGTTTCCACTATCCGGAGTAGCCTTTCCATCTGGTATCCAAAGACTTCCTGATCGTTGCAGTGCGCACCGGATTTCCTCTCCGCGAAGAATGAACCGCTCGGTGATACATATTTACACAACTGTTGTTAGAGGTCAGTGAACCAGACCACAGCACGTTACAGCTTTTAAAAGCTACATATCTGAATCAGCTTATGATCCAGACACCTGGTTCTCTAATTTAGTTCCGTGACAATGATATTTCAAAATGTTGTAAGTTGCAGGCTTACACCAGTAGGTTCAACCATGCATATGCATAGTCTGTTTCTTAGCCGAAAGATCAGGGCGGAACAACAAAAGCCTAAAATGTTTCCCTTGACAACATGAGCGCATCAACGGGCATTAACCAGGTAGATTTCCGAGTACGCCACTTGGTATTCATGTGCGCATGCCGTTACTTACTTGCTGAGAAAGGCATGACTGGAGCGGAGATGGGTGTCTGTTTCCTCCGTTTCGTATATCTTTCGGACCGATATGTAGAGTCGTGGGTTTTGTTCCCTATTTTCTGCAATGCGGCCCCCGAAGAACATGGCGTAGCAATACGTAGCGTTGCACGCACGTGGAGCGGCCGACGGCGAAACATATATTCCTAGTAGTAGATGCACTCGTACAGCATGCGGTCCGCGCTTCCATGTTCTGCCGCCGGCAGAAGTTTTTGCTTCGAAAGCCATATATGCATGAACGCACATTAAGACATGCAAAATGTTGTACATGCGCAATGTCCAAAAAGTGCCTGAAGGCCCACTTATTTTTTTTCTTGAGCAGTTGGCGTATGACAGTTTCTACGGTGACAGCGTGCTCATATGCCAATAAATGATTCATGATTGATTCTAGTCTAAACATCGAAGTACATACGTATGTTCTCAGAACTTCTAGACCTGGCGGAGAGAAAATGAGAATACGTCATGTATGTAACAATTTTGCGGAATTAGTTTTGCTAACTGAAAACGTGGGAACTTTCTCCCTTTCAAACGCAAAGCCATCGAGAGCATGCCATCATTGGCAATGAAATACCTCTATTCTCATCCTTGAGCTTGAGCAAGTCATGAGCTCTACAAATATCAATGTATTCTTTCAAGCTATATCAGATTTTATCGTATGCTCATTTGTTGTAGGACTCTGTTGGCGTCAAAGCGCTTCTTGACCAATTGCGTGTCTCCCAGGCATGGAAAGATGTGATAAGTTTGCCTACTCAAAAGGCCCGGTCGAGTGTGTCAGCAACTGGTGCTGAAGAGCCGCCGGCCCCAAGCGCCTCTAGTTCCAATGCAGTTGCGCCCGGTGCTTCTGTCGCAGCCCTGCTTTCTCAGTTGCGGTCGTCATCAAACTCATGGGACCCTCCTCACACAACTTCCACTGACCCCGTTATCGATGATCCTACGCCCCCTGAGCCCGTCTCGTTACCACCAGCCCCATTGGTCCAGCAGGTTCAGGACCCAAAAACTCTCACATTCCAGCAAGCCTTGCCTTACATCGCAAAACTTGCTGATGATCCTACTTTCGTAGCCGTCATCGCCCAGGTGCGTTTTGTTTGTTGCCTGGTGATGTGGTCGAAGGCATCAAGCCGCATTCCTACAGTTAAAGAGTGAACAAGAGGATCTTGAACGGCAGTTGTGGGAGGATAGGCGTAACATTATCAAAAAGTTCGAAGACAAAGTCAAAGTGGCTACAACAAAGCACGTTTTCTTTGAGCTTCTGTTGGGAAACATCGCTTAACACAAGTGTGTAGAGCAACCATGATAGGAGATTCTGGTTTATCTAAACACGAAGCTGACGTTGGCATCGCACCTTTTTTTCTATTATGGTGTACTTACTTGGAATGCAGATGCTTCAAGACGGTCTGAATAAAGCGCTCGAAAAGTTTGACCGTGAACGGGTCCTAGTCGCTTGGGATGGACTTGTTTCAAAGCAACAAGCCACTTTATCTCAACACAAGGTACCGGCTATGTTTCCGACTTCACAAGCAGCAGACCGTGAGGTATATTAATTATGCTCTTTGGTCATGACAATGTACTGAGCACAAGTCATCACAGCGACAACAAAGAATTATGGTCGTCTTGGAAGGCATTTTGCGAACTTGAAGGCAACGCGACATACACGTTCCCAAATTTTCAAAATCCATACAAACATATCAGGGTCGCGACTGGCAGTGTGCAACCCTAGGACCTGGATGGACCTACTATGCATTTTTCTCAGCTCGTGGATGGTGCTGCGCACGTCCTCTTGGGTTACACAATGCTCTTAACGTTTTCCGACCAACGCAAATGACTAGCGCTTTTTTTAACGTTGCAAAAAGGGAAAAGTGCACATGATCGACCCCTGAGGCACTTAGCCGCTTTGTCGCGAACCTGATCGACTTGATGGTAACATTGCTGATGTAATCGTATCGAGATCTCTTGTTTCTCAATATTTTGAATGTGAATTAGCTTGGACGCCTAATGTTTCATCCCTACCTTCACGTTCTCGTGTGTGTCAGCTTTTCAAGTTGAAACATATCTTTTGTCATGCCCTACCTTGATTTGTACTGCGTAGACGATTATGCGTCCATCTTCTATACCACAAATACCCCTCACGGCAATGTTGGTGGATTTCACCCAGAAAAACCATGCGTCATAATCTTGCATCCTCTATTTCTTGATTCGTCATGGCTGTCGTTACAATTCGGAGACCCACGGTTGACTTCGAGATTCAACATGGTGGCTTTTGATATGCGAACGTGCGGGAAGTCGTCCTCCAGACCAACTGGACGACATGATAGCTGGGTGGACGCGGCAGATTTAGCGTTGTGTCACCAGGTGTGCAGAACTTTGATGTGTATTTTGAATCTGGACGATTTACACGTACATAGACACTTCATCTACCTCCTTGTCATATCCTCGCTATAGATGGTATTTCGATCAATTGTGCTCTGCGCTTCGCTGTCTTGTGCGTGTTTCTTTATTGTAATTGCCTTAAAATGATCATACGTCTTGTCAGATTTCCCGAACTGTGCTTGAGCCTTACGCTTTGTAATGTCCCAGCGCCTAACGAGTGCGTCCACACACCTGACTTGATAACAAAGGTTATTTGACATGTGTAGGCTTGATTGGGCGCATACTGCCTACGATGAGCTCTTGCATAGTTGGCGGCATGCAGATGATCTAGAAACATTTGAGCATGTTGCGAAGGAGGCCGTTGGATTTATCGTTGGCAAGGTAAACGAAGAATGTTCTATTCTCGAGTACCGTTGACATTTTTTTTCAGAACTGTGATCCAGATCTGCAAGATGAGGTTCGTGGATATTCTCTCATCTTTCTTTATCTGATGTATCCCAATAGCTTATTGCTTACTGGGAAACCAATATACCGCCAGTGAGGATGTTGCGTCTTGCTGAGATGCAGGCGGTTCACATTAATGTATGCGCCATCACTCCGCTCCATTTCATGTTCACTCACTCCCCTTGACAGCGAAAACCGCTACGTAACGATGTCCTATCGAGTATCAAACAGCCTGTTCTCCTCATACATGTTGCTATTTTTTTTTGCTGCGTGTTCATTTGACCTAAAGAATTTTTTTGCAGGGTGAATTCAACGAAACATGTCCAAGGAAATATGCAGAGAGGTTAGCATCGCAACTAGTAAATGCTGAAGGCGGGGCCTTCACATACACAATTAAAGGTAATTAATTTCATTCATTCTGATCCAACAACATGTTGACATTCGTAGGTGGTATGAGTAGCTTGAGCATCGTCCCACAGAACGCATCGTTACTGCACAAAGTTTTTATCAATTTTCTTTCGCGACTACCACATGTGTGCTCGACCCCGACCTCTCCAGTTCCTGACTGCCTGGAACGAATGAAGATTGCATTAAGCAAGTTGGCAGAACTGATGGGAGATCCCAGCATTGCTACTCGAGATCCGTCATCATCATTATCATTCTGCTGCCTTCCTCCGGCCATCATCCACAAACAGTCAGAGAGCCTCAAGCGGTATCGCAAAGGAATTTTTACTGCGTTTTCTCCTCTGGGTCCTGATGGACGTCCTACAAGGAGGCGCGTAACTTTGACATTACGATATGACGTCATGGCCAGAAGCTCATTCTACCCTTTAGGTATTCTGATAGAAGAAGTGAACATTGGTTCACGAGTGAAGAAAATGGTTTATCTATTGCGGGTAAGACACTTGACTGTCGCCGCAAAGATCGGAACCTCACCGAGCTACAGGGAACAGCTTTTTACTAGTTGAACGCCCAAAGGAAAACGAGAAAAAGCCACATTCACCACAAGACCGACCAGCTGACTCAAAGTTGCGGCGTTTCGCTTACCATAGTGTCGCAGACAAACAGGTCATCAAGGGTTCGATGGCTAGAGTTGTCACTTCAGCGGCGTCGTCGGCCCAATTACAACATTTCGTTGCATAAATTATATCTGCGCTATAATATATATATGATGTTACCACTATCTGCTTTTCTTATAATTTTATCTTGTGCGCAAAAATGTGGATCTCATTGATGTAATTATGACTTCTAGTCGGCTTTTGACGCGAACCATGACATTCGTCTCATGATTCAGTCACTTGTATTAATTGGGACCCTTAAAGCCACCCTTGATGCTGAAATGGAGCCACTTCTGATTTGCGTTGATAAAGTAGGCATTCTCAACCGGCGATCTCCTTGTCGGACCTATCAAATATATCAAACTTCAAACTTCAAGTATTTATGTTGTCCGGTCCAATGAGCAGGCGTAGGAAAAGACCTCTTCTTATATCCTGATTATACATACATAAGAAAACTTGAGAAGCAGATACGAACGATTCATCGTAGAACTAAATGAAACTAGTGTACTTATAAGGCATGAAAAGGGAAAGAATCGAGACATTCTATGTGATGGATTGATAGAGATGACGGATATATCAGGGTATACCAAGTCTATATGCTGCCCTCTGCCATCTTGGCCTTGTAGTACCTGACCATTTCTTCGAGTCCCATGCGAACGGTCCACCTAGGCTGCCACTCAAGAGACTCCTTGGCACGTGTGGTATCAGGTCGCCTCTTCTGTGGGTCGTCAGTTGGCATTTCTTTGTATACAATATTGACACGACGTGTGCGGACGTCGCCATCCTGGTCCTGGACTTTCTCCACAATCTCCCGCACCAGCTCCGCAAATTCCCCAATTGTATACTCGTCGCCATTACCAATGTTTACAGGGCGAGTTTCTTCCGAGTTCATAAGTGCGATCAGGCCGTCGATCAGATCGTGAACATATTGAAAGGAACGTGTCTGCATCCCGTCACCATAGACTGTCATGTCTTCACCTTTGAGTGCTTGCACAATGAAATTTGAAACAACGCGTCCGTCATAGGGGTTCACTTTGGGACGAGTGAATAAGCACAGTAGATACCCATGCAGAAGAGACTTACTACGAGGGCCGTAGGTATTAAAGATGCGGGCGACCCGTACGTCAACGCCATCCTGTCTTTGAAATCCGTATGTCAGTGTCTCAGCAACACGCTTTCCTTCATCATAACACGCTCTCGGCCCAATTGGGTTAACATGTCCCCAACTTGACACACCATCAAGAGACGTTGCGGATTGAATGATAGAAATACGCACTAATCCTCGGTTTGAGGATGGACTTCAGGATCGCCATAAACCTCTGGAATGTTCCGTTTGTGTATCTATCCAAATGGGGAAGGAGATCATTGCTCACCAGATGTGCTGCTAATCAAGAAGCGCGCTTTCGTGCGTTTCGCGAGACCTAGCATGTTCAGTGTTCCCATGAAAGACGTTTTGATGGTCTTGACAGCGTTGAACTGGTAGTGCGGTGGCGAGGCAGGGCAAGCAAGGTGGTAAATCTCTGAAGACTGTTCAGCAAACAACACAATATTGATTAAGGCACGCACGATCGCATTCAATCATGAAAGGCTCGACGACATCATGGCGAACCATCTCAAAATTGGGATGTCCAACCCAATGGCTGACGGTTGTTTTTGACCCAGTGAAAAAGTTGTCGAGTACAGTGACTTCATGCCCAAGAAGCATCAAACGGTCGACGAGATGAGATCCGACAAAGCCAGCGCCACCAGTGACCAATATACGTTTCCGTTGGCTCGGTGGCAACAGTTTTACAGGCGGGAATCGTGACAATGTCGTATAGGAGATTGACTGGGTGTCGGGGTGGAAGATAGACTTTGACTGGTACGCGGCATGACCCTGGAGGAACTTGGCATGCTGGATTTCAGCAGCTCCTGAATCGAGATTGTTGCCGTCGTCGAGGTTATTAGTAGTAAGGACATAGTGAGAACGAAGATAGAGAGAACGAAGAACGTCGAGAGGGACCTCGCTGTCGAAGCCAAACCGATTGAAGCCCACTGTGGTTATTTCTTGACCATTCTTGTCGAGAGTGGTGATCTGGTTGAGAGAAGCGTGAGCAGGAGGACGATGAGAAGGTAAGGACGTGCTGGCGACAGAACTGACAGGAGAATGGGACATGGTGGTCAGAAAGAAAGGAGGAAACGAGAATATCAGCTTATGACCAAACGTTCACTCATTTATTTATAGCCTCCAGCCGAGTTGCGCTTCCGATTTCCGATCTACTTCCGGATTTTTTCTCCTCGATCAACCCTTCACCATGCCTCGAGCATCAAAGTCCTCCAAGGCCAGACACGACCCTCTCCTCACCCAGCTACGCGAGGACGAGACGCATGAAAAGTATGGTCGCATCTCACAGCCGGGAAAGCGCAAAAAAACGAAGAACAGCCCAGACGGCGTTGAGGACTCGGAGGCGAGTGATCCCAAGCTGCATGTCGTGTCAATCTCGCAATTAATCGCGTCCGATAGGCCATCCTGGATCCGAAAACATCGCAACGGATCTTTGAACTAGCCCGCGCCCAGCAAGATGAACTGGAAATGCCTGAAGATGAGCCTGTTGTCGCGTCGACCTCAAAATTGCAGATACATGAGATGCGGGGTGATGACGACGAAGACGACGACGACGACGACTATGACAAAAACATGTCTGAGATGGGCGACGATGTAGAGGAGACACTCGTGAGTGCTTTTTCATGGCATGTTCGCTTTTGGTATCCATGCTAGGTCCAGGAAATAGATGCGGGTGATTTGGATGCCCTAGATGCACTTCTTCCTCCAAATTCTGGAGAACGACGAACATTAGCGGACATAATTTTCTCAAAAATACAAGAAGGTGAAACGGGTGGCGCTGCGGTAATACAAAAAGTACAACAAGGTGGATATCTTTGTCCATCTGTCCCCGAAACTTCATTGATCTCCGTTTAGATCACGACAAACCAGATCCGGCACTTGGCCTCGATCCAAAAGTAGTGGAAACTTACAAAAAGTTGGTGTATTCCCGTTCGATATACCTTGTCAAATTATTGACTGGGATTAGATTGGGCATGTTCCTTCACAAATACACCTCTGGTCCTCTTCCAAAGCTCTTCAAAGTTATACCTACCCTTCCTGCTTGGGCACGCATGCTTGCTCTCACAAGCCCTGAAAACTGGTCTCCCCATGCTTGTCGTGCAGCCACTAGAATATTCATTTCTACCATGAAACCCCAGCAAGCGCAGTTATTCCTGAGTGTCGTGCTTCTCGATGCAATCCGTGAAGATATTCGCAGTAACAAAAAGCTCAACGTTCATTACTATGAATGCTTGAAACGAGCTCTGTATAAACCAGGCGCATTCTTCAAAGGCATCATATTCCCGATGCTGGATGTGAGCATCCGTTATATCGTTTTGGAAGTGTAAAGTTTGATTGTCATTTGCAGCAATCATGCTCCTTGAAGGAAGCTGCAATTGTAGCTTCTGTTCTTGCTAGAACCAAAGTTCCTGTCCTTCATGCCTCTGCTGCACTTCTCCGTATTGCTGAAATGGATTACTCGGGTTCGCCAGTTTGTTTCACTCATTCTTTCATCAACTGAACTCGAACAGGTCCCAATTCCCTCTTCATCCGGGTTTTGATTGATAAAAAGTTCGAACTGCCGTACAAGGTTGTTGACGCCCTCGTGTTCCACTTCATACGCCTTTCGAACAGCTACAAGGCCAAAACACGTGGCGATGTTGACAAACTACCTGTGCTGTGGCATCAAAGTCTTCTCGTCTTTGCACAAAGGTCAGTTCTCATCACGCTTTGTCGTACATGCCTTTCTGAAGGCGCTTTGCTAGATATGCGTCAGATTTGACACCAGACCAGAAAGACGCGTTGCTGGACGTTATCCGCGCTACCCCTCACCCGCAGATAAGTCCTGAGATTAGAAGAGAGCTCGTTACTTCGGTCGTGAGGGGTGCGCCGCGTGATGCTGTAGATCAGGATGTAGAGATGTCTTGATTTCATACCAAACTATCCTTCATTTTAGTCGCGTTCTTCTCGTTACACTGGGCGCGGCGTTAAGTTCTTGGTTGATCGATTCCTGTGGTAAGTCTTTATCTAACACAACGGATTCCTTCATTGAGACAAGGAAGAAGTGCTAGGTGAGTTTTGTATGCCCCCTAAGTGAAGAAGTTTCCCAGTTCCTCACCCGGCCTAGATGTGGTTGATGTGGGTCAGACCTTGCAATGTAATCGGGTCTCGACCTTTTACAAGTCAGTTAGTGAGTTAACTATGTCACACCCGGCGAGAACAACGTGGCTGCAGAGCGCCTGGTTTCTCCTGACGCCACTTCATACGGAGGTCAAGATGCAGTTCGAGGAATTGCTGGAAGTGGTTCTTTCCCCAAGATACTCAAAGGTGGGTCAATGAAGCAGTACTCGGGGGCATGGAAGAAGTCAATGCATTAGCTTCTGAGGGTGTTCATCGTACCTTTGTTAACAGTTAGTCGTTCTTATTAGACACGGAACCCCTGTGTGACAAGTATGGGGTACACTAATCTAATCAGATCCCGAGTTTTGAATCGGAAAGGATGGTGCGATTTGTGTGCTTTTCCTCAGAAGAGTATACAGATTACTAGTTAATCCTGGAGGCCCCAGTCATTTCCGAACATTATGTTGCTTTCCCCGTTTGCCTCAGCTGCCAGCATGGTTGCGCTTTCAATCCCAGCCACGGGTAGGCGGAGCCTCTTAATCCCATCTGGTACGGGATATGGGAGGTGAGTCGGTAGAATGCCAGCCTGACGAAGCGCCGTTGCCTGATCCCACCAAATGTGCTCTGATGGTTTTTCAAAGAGCGTATTCAATGGAAAATCAGGCTGACTTACCGTGATACAATCGATCTCCGCGAATGTTGACCACAGCCATCATGGGAATTGTGAGCTTCTTCCCACTGGGAGGGACACCTGGGAGTAACCAATCTATGGTCCTATCGTGTGTGAAACTATAGATGAATTCATCTGGGAGAAAAGCTGTTAGACTATGCATCATTTTTCAGGTGGTCACGTACCAACGACCCGGTCTGGGCCAACTGTTCGCGATACTGCTTGCATTGTGGCATCGAGTGGGTTACTGCAAAATGAGTCGTCACTACAGTGTTGATAGGAAGGGGGCGGCATGACTGACGAGAAAATGAAGTGATCGCGGTAAAAAGCTGTGAGGTTTTTACGGCCGACGCCACCTGTCATCTACGACGATGAGTTGAGATCTGATTCGCAAACGTGGAATTATCAAGGTAAAAACATACAGTCGGAACATGATTGACGTATGGCTCGGCCTAAAAGCTATGTTTTCGGCAAGTTTTATGGGCATGAAAAGTAGACAAACCACCATGGTGCCCATTGTCTTGGCAACACTCCTGTCTTCAAACTCGAAGTAAGTGTGCTCCTCCCAGATAGCTTCAAGGTCAAATATCGGTCCGCCTAGCCACTTTTTTAAGAAGACAAGAGATCTACTATGAGCGAGAGCTGCGCAGCTTGCATCATACTGGGAGACTTGTGGAAGAATAAAGTGTGGCGAAGAACTTGTATAAGTGTGAAAGGTGATATTGGAGGAAGATGCTCTGGGGGTTTCGCTTCCATGTACAAGGTGTATCAGAGTGGGAATAGACAGAAACTCGCTCCGTGGAGTTCCGTATATGATGAGAGCGACTATTTTGGGATTTTCAGCTATGACTGGACTGAGAGAGTGCAGGAACTTTGGGTCATATACTGAATAATCAAACTCAGAAAGTATGCGATCGGCTCAATTGTGCTTAGGTACCTACGACAGCAAACCTATCGCGAACGTCAAGTTCATTCAAACCCAATAGGGCATCAATGCTCCTCTTGAGCGAATTCTGGAAAGACCAGTCTGAAGAGCTTGGAGTGATCGCTGCGACAGCAAATCCCTCTTCGGCCCATTTCTGGATGGGCTCGGGATCAAGAGGTTTCGGACCCTCTTTTCGACTATTCAGGTCCGCCGGATGAGGCAACACAAGAATTAGACCTGGGCCAGTTCCACGACGCGTCAAAGGGGGTTGCACCACTTCCGTTTCGCTGACAACAAGCAGTGGCGCCGAAGGTAGAGGCACTGGTTGTTCGCTTGAAGCATTTGGATCATAGGAGACGGCAAAGGGCATCACGAGGAAAGCTGAATATTACAGTTCAATGGTTAATTACCAGGGGATAGTGTCTTGTAAAGATAAAACTCATGAGCGCAAATACAAGAGCTGGGCATCGGACCGGTCTCTCGGGCCGTCCGAAATCGCTGGTCACGCAGCGTACACAGAAGAGTCAGGTGTTTGATGATCAAACAAGGAGGTATCAAGAACTCTTATTCCCAGTCTAGATTGCACTGATTCAGATCAAGCTAAATAACTACTTGGTTGTGGATCATGTACTAGGATTCGACGTCAAGGGACTACGAAATACCGATAGAGTTGCATAGGATCTAATATTTTGATACTAACCAAGACTAGTTCATACGTACCAGCTCCGATCAATCACTCAGTTCTGCGCTTCTTTGAAGTGGGCTTGTAGTAGATATGTCTGATGGATTTGAGAACAATCTCGATAAAGTCATCGCAGCACTCCCGAGGTTGTGGATGAGGGATTGATTTGAGGTTCATCTGGAAGATCATACAAGTCGACCGAATTATAGCAGGTGACTAGCTGAGGATACAAGAAAGTAGAGGCGGGCGGAATTGTCTCAATTGGGGCTGAAGATATGGTGAAATTTCAACATCCAGGAGGTGATGAGATTAACCGAGCTTCATGGCGGCAAGGGTGCGGTATGACGATTGTTCGAACCGACCAGATACTCCGGGACAGGAATAATTCGTGTGCCATTCAATAACATGTGTGACCAGATAAATCAAAGCATAGAATAACGATTCGAGGTCATAAGCCACAGAATGCTGCAGTGAGCCCAGTAGCAAAGGAATGGCTATGCAGGGCGTAGTTCCCTAGAAATGTCAATAAGCCAGACTGCAGCGAATAGATAAAAGAGAAAGACACTCTCGCCGTGCGATTACCATGACCTCTATCTTTTGGCTGGTTGTCCTGAGACTGGGTCACGACTCACTCCCCCGCCCCGGCCCAAATGATTACACGGAAGAAGTCGCCTGACTGCCGAACATCTTGGTGGCTTGTGGTATATATTTTACTGCAGGAGCAAAAGGGTGGTTGGATGGTAGGGTCAATGAAAGAAGAATAATCTAAGTCAATCAAGGCTCCACGTCTGCGCTCACTTTGCAAGAGTATATAAAGCACCTCAACAAGATGGACCTTAGCGAGACCAATGAATGCAAAATTGTCAGCCTCGACAAGCCAGGAAACTGATAATATCAGCATGTGATATATCGTGATGCATCCGGTTGTGGTCTTTGAGAGATACTTATAGCTGTTTCAAAAAAACCAGTAGATATTCGACTTAACTTGAAATAGGACTGCGTACCAAAAGTATAGTCAAGGAACGCACCTAAAACCTCAAAGCCATCTCGCACAGACAAGACAGGTTCACAAACAAGAGTCACAGCACAATCGTATCAAGGCCGTACGACTTGTATGTTACCGTCAAGATGAAGCTCACAAATTCCAGGACATGTGCCGAATAAGTCATAGGTTCAAACGTCACTCTACCTGATCGATTGAAGAGGTGTCCGTTGAAGTTGGTCGCGTTCACAGTGATGGTTGCGGCACGATATTGGTCGCCCTGGGTATAGAGCATCAAGAAAGCCTTCGCGGCAGAAGTGTTCTGCAAAGTAGGAGAATCGCCTTCAGTTGTGGTTATTCCACCGAGACCCAAAACCTATGGCCACACAATCTGGTTGGCAGGGAGTATGAGTTCACCATCCACTGGTGCCAGAAGTAGGTCCGGTTTCGCTTTCCATGGGCCCACGCGTAAGAGCCGGTCTGCCTTTTACCAGTCCAGAAACTTTGAATTTCTATAACAGTGGCTTCGGTACTCCCATCACGCATGTGCTTGTAAAACAAACAGACTATGTGGTTGAGAGACTGGGCCGCATGGTGCACCCCTGCAAGCCTCCCCATCTTGGGAAAGTAACTCTTATTTGTTAAGAAAACCCTTCCCTTCTCCTTGATGAAGTCTTTTACGAGAAAGCCGCCGATGGCAGGGAGAAAGAACTGCTGCTTGGTAAAGATACTAATCCGGAGTGTCTCTTGAGGTCAGCGTTGAGCTTAAGACAGAGAGCGGGCTGCGCTAGTTTCTTTATATCGGTGGGTAGGATTCATTCGAAGAACCACTGGATGCTGGAGCGAAGCAGACAGTGAGAACAGTGAAGCGAGGGTGGGCAGGCGAGCGAGTTAAAGCGGTGGAATCTGTTGGAGCAGTCGTCTGAACACACCACACGCGGACCGCGCCGGTAATCACCACCACCACCACCACCACCACCACGTGCACGGAGACCTCAAATCACTCCTCATCACTCCCGTACTCGACATCAGGTCTGGTGGTTTGTGCTAAATCCTTGCTTCAAATTTGAGTTGGTCAAAAGGCTGTTAGATTAATGATTTACACTGCCAAGATTCAGATTAACAAGCAAACTTTAATCAACCAATGTTAGAAATGAAACAGAGTAAGTAGACATCTAATTTGTACAATATGACACTATTCTTGCCGACATGATATGGTATTGTGCAAGCTACTGCCAAGATATAGGAGACACGTCTGTTGATACAGGTATGACATATGTAAAGGAGAGGATGTTCCAGTGATTAAGAGACTAAGCAAATCGAATAAAGAACGGCTCGTAATGTTGAGATGATCAGGTGTGTAAGGTCAGACTAAGCAAAGAGGTTGGAGGAACCCCTAGAACAACGTGTGAATCAGTCAGCATACAGGACATGCTTATCTGTGCTTTCAATCCACGCAGTAAGATCTTCGTCTGTGCCAAGCCCAACAAGAGCGTTCGTGGCGCTGTCACGATAACGAAGGTTTGCCACCTCGCCTCCAAGGCGACCCTGCACTTTGTCCATGAGTTCTACATGTGTGACGCGAGGGTGCACACGAATTGCAATAAGATCGTCTGCAACTCGATCAAAGATTTTGATCTTCACAAATGCGGTCTGCGGATTTGCGGCCGATATAGGAGGGCTGTTGAAGGTATTAGAGATTGAATGAGATCGCGAACGAGACGCGGCCTGGGAAGAAAGGAGAGAATTTGATGAAGTGGCAGAGGAAGGAGGGTTATGATGATCATAGTATTCTTCATTAACTCGTGTCGAGGTCGAGGTAGGAGGAATACGGTCCCGCAACGGAGATCCGGAGCGGGTGTAAGATTCATATGGAGAGACTGCACGCAAAGAGGAAGAGGAACCGCTTCGTTGGTGGTTTTGGGAGTGAGCTTGGAGGCGGAGATGGCTTTCGTTCGAGCACCTGTCATTTTGACTATATAAATGCCCATTGTTGTCAAGGGTCCGCCGGTGTGTTGAAGGCGCGTAACCTTCATCTTCATATTCAGACCCCTCACTTCTGCTTTCCTCGTCATTCAACCTTAGTCTCCCAATATCGCCCTGCAGTTTGCTGACGCTCTCAGGGCTTCCATACACAGCTTGTGGGCCGTAAATGTCTTCCATTTCCTGTATATAAGGTTCTGTGTCATTCGCAACGTCTCCAGGTTTGATCACCATGAAGTCTCGGATGAGTTGGGATTCAAGGATGTATCTGGCGCCAGACCTGCTGAGGTCACAGAGTTGATGCATGTATTCATCAAGCTCCAATCTCCTTTTTGCCGTTAGAGCATCGCTGACCTTTTCGGCAGGTCCCGGCATAAACGGTAGTATACGACCTTGTGGCGGTTTCTTACCGGCCTCGACTGGATATGTTTCAATAAGTGATACTTGAAACTTGTAAAAGTCGCTGTAAACTCGGAACAAGATAAGCTGCTTGGCTGGAGGGAGCCTCTCTCCCGGCTGTGCAAAAGGTTGGTAGATAGCGTCGATGCGGAACCAGTAGTCGTCCATTTCAAAGTGGAATGAGACGACATCACCAGCCAGAAGGATCCCAGGAGGAAGTTTTTCTATTGTTTCTGTTATGGTCGCCTCGGTAGCCGCGTAATGACTCTGTCGTGATTGGGGTTGCTGTTGGACAGGTGGCTCTGGATGATTGTGTGTCGGTATGTGGGAAGTGGGAATAGAGTCGCGAATAGTACCCGGAGCATCAATAACTCCTAATGTGATGCTATTTTGTTTATAGTTGTACATAGCACGTTTCCAATCTTCAACTTTCGGTAGATCTCCGCGATCCATAAGTGCAATGACGTCGTGTTCTGGTATCGGTTTTCCTGTTCCTGGGTCATGAATTTCGACAAAAGATGCTGGTATTAGGCCCGGACGACCAAGTTTGCCTATAGGTTTCGCAACGAACCATTCCCGATTAGATTGCGCAACAACGGTAACAGAGTCGCCTGCTTTAGCATCAAGTTCATCTGCTCTCTCCGCTACGAAATCGTGCATGACGATGGCATAGAAGACTTGGCTCTTCGGGACTGATGGTGTTGCAGACGGAATAAGTGGGGATGAAGGATTACTTCTCGACATGCCTGAACTAGCTTGTGAAGTGCGAGAACTACAGAAGTATTTGAATCCGAGTGCGAGTGTATATCGCAAAAGACGTACGATGCAGAGGTTTTGTTGAATTCTTCAAACATAGTCCGAGGAACTAAACCTCGAGCACCCGTTATCGGGTTGTGAGCCTCATACCAGGTCCCTTGGTCTTCTACGTCTTTCGAGACATAGAAAAAGTCACCCTT
Organism: Termitomyces sp. T32_za158; assembly: GCA_018857265.1. Taxonomy (NCBI): domain Eukaryota; kingdom Fungi; phylum Basidiomycota; class Agaricomycetes; order Agaricales; family Lyophyllaceae; genus Termitomyces; species Termitomyces sp. T32_za158. Next base: position 13,540 of record JABAJZ010013651.1, on the reverse strand, counting down.
CTGAAACGGCAGCTCCTGAGGGGCCTGTGGGCGATATGCAGATAGTGCTCGGATAACCTTTTGAGGAGGTAAAATAGCAGAGGGTGGTTTGGAGACAGAGGGAAGGGGAGTAGAGATGTGGGCACGAATACCAGACTCCCGCCCGTTATTTCCGTTGAGAGATTTGCGAAGAGATTTCATGTAATCCGGTGGTGGTGGAAGGAGAGGGGAAAGCAGTGTGGCCAGTCGCGAAGCAATGTCGGATTGCCTTATACAGGCCTATTTCCAGATTATCAGCACACGTGATTAATGAATATAAAACAATTAAAGCCAGCTCGATGTAGTGCCATGCGAACGTAGGGAACATATTAAATCACTGCTCAAATTGCGTCGTTGCTGTATTGCAGGCATATATATGTATCATGTTTCGTTGATATACAGTTTGAGTACGTCCAGGTAAGGACCTAGATAACACGCGTACGCGTAAGTACTTATTAATCATCCTCAGTCGCGTATAATTGACTGGATGAGGCGTACACACCTAGATGACACGCATATGCATAAGTAATACATACTTATTATGTCGGGTTGTCGTATTTATGGTGAGGTGTGGTCGTGACACATTCTCAGTCACGTATAATTGACTGAGGATGCTCTACAGTAAATAAGTATATGGAAGAGGATATATATATATGAATCTGTGGACAAAGCAGCGGTTGGTGTGGTGGCCCTGAACGTGGTGCTTGTGGCACTCCTTGCACCTCCTTGCACATATCACATTTGCAATAATCTAACATTTTTTCCAGAATTCAAGGCCTATTCCCACTGCCACCTAAAATACGAGTGGGAAGAAATTGGGAAGTGTATTGACTATTTTGTCCCGAGTCCGAATTTTGCTTGTCGAAGCGCAACCAAAAAACTGTTGTCTTTTGGATGTCCTAAGTATGCAGTCCAGATCTTTTTGCATGGTCGGGTTATGCATCGGCAGTCGCCCGAACAAACCCGGTCAAACAATCCGATTGCTAACCTTGACTGAATCGCTAAGAAAGTGCACAACGCAAGATGGTCTCTCTCCTTCGCACAGTGCGGAGCATACGGCGTGTCGGGTTGCGTGAGTGGTGGCGCCAGATGCAGTATATCGGCGACGCCAAGTCTGGAACATATGTCGGCAAAGACCAGTACGTTGTAAAACCTCTCTTTCTCTTTCTCTGTATCTGAGATATCTTCCTTTTTCGCTAGATTTGGAAACCAATATTACGAAAATTACAACCAATACGAAGAAGTACCAGGTGTGTTGCTCGTGTCATATCTGTTTTGTTCTTTTTTGAGCAGCGACATAGGCCGTCACCGCTGGGTTGATCTCGCACAGGTACGTTACACCTATAGGGCCGGCAGACTATTTACAGAACGTACTTCGGTGTAGCACAACTATCACGCTTCGCAAGTCCCCCCAGAGTGGCATTCATGGCTGCAGCACATTCGGGAGAATCCTCCACATAAGGATCCTGTAATGCTCAACTCTTCTCCCCCTTGGAAAGCTGTACGTTCGAAGTATCTTGTCTCTCTCAAATTTGACAACGTCCTTTAAACAGCCTTGGACTGAGAACCTGACTGGAACACGCGGTGCTTACCGACCTTACAATACTGTTCCTCCCAAGATCTCCGCTTGGGAGCCCAAAGTCAATGCCCGTTCTTGAACGTATGGGAGTTGTGAATACATGAGGGTACTATGGAATAATGTAAATCATTTGAATGGTACTACTTCCTAATTCTCTCCTGCTTTAAGCAGATCCTCCACGATATGTTCCGCAATTGCAAGGCTCGATGTCAACCCTGGACTCTCTATCCCCAGCAAGCTTATCATAGCGCCCGAACCTCCAGGGGTCATGGCTATTCTCTGTCCTGTGGAATAGTCGACACGAAAGACAAAGTCTTGGAAGCCCGCATGTGGTGGGACAAGCTTTGGCCGCATACCGCAGTAGTCTGGCTGCATACCTTCTAGCTTGACTCCTGAAAGGTATCTGGTCACGGCTTCGTGCATTTCCGCGAGTCGTGATTCGTCTGGAATGAGGTGACGAGTCCAGAAGTCCGCATCGTCACAATCATGCTCGGAAGGTGGTTCGACCCACTCAATATCGGGTCCAAAACGGACCTTTCCCTGCAAGTCTAGTGTGAGATGAGTGCCCAATGAGTGGAATGCGTGCTCTCCTCCGCTTCCAAGTTCTGGGCAGGGGTATATGAGATGTGAGATATTCTTGATACCCGCACCATAATACGAAGCATATGAGCCACGGGCGTAATACATAGGTATCCGTTCTGAGGCCGGGAGTATGCTGTTGAGCACTAAGGTACTTGAGAGACCACTGGCATTAACGACTGTTCTTGCCAACATTGCATCTGCTTCTGAGGCATTTCCAGTAACAGTCTGAACAACCCACCCCACCCCTAAAGAATCCGGATTGTGGCGGTCAATTCTCACAACTTCTGTAGAATACACAAGGTCTCCAGCTTCCGAATCAATTATGTCTTTTTCCAAACTTTCCATGAACGAATGAGAATCTAGAATTCCTGTTTCGGGACACCACAGCGCTGCCACTATATCGGGTGACAAATCTGGCTCTAGTTCGCGTGCTTCGGGACCTGAAAGTAGCTTCGTAGGAAGGACAGATCGCTGAAGATTTTCCCGCGGGGAATGCGGTGGCCATACAAGATTCGCCGACTTGGTATGAAGGTTCTCGATATATGGACGTTGTTCATCTCGAGCGACGACGAGTTTACCGCACTTGCGGTAAGGAATATGGTGTGTCGCGCATCGTTCGTAGATCATGTCGCGTCCTCGGAGACAGAGTCGCGTCTTCAACGAGTTTGGTGGATAATATAGGCCTGTGATATTGATTGATGTTGCAGAGCCATTCTCAAATACTTACGACGGACATACCTGAATGAATGACCTCCGAATTACGAGAACTGTTGGTGGAAATTGAAATGTTGACAATTCAGCGACTTGAACGGGTATTAGTGTACCTGATCTCTTCACCAGCGCGCGCATGCCTTTCAACGAGTACTGTTGAACGCGTCGGAAAAATTTTCGAGAGGCGCTGGGCTATAGCAAGGCCCACAGCGCCTCCACCAATTACAAGGTAGTCTACAACAGATTCTGGGCGCTAGAGAGTTAAATGCACCAAGATGAGTCTGAAGATTCCTTAGCCGCAGACCTAAATTTACGCACTTTGAATTTGAACCGATTGTTACAATTTAAAGCAGTTGTCAAGCTTCTGTGTTTCATCGCTTGCCAGCAAAAAGCTCATGAGAACAAAAGTTCAGCAGAATCGCGCCGGACCGATACACCGACATCTTGGAAGTTATCTAATCTTGATCTCAGATTGCGCGAAATCAATTTCACTCTGCCAAGTCTCTCTACGACTTGCCTTGATCACAGATGACGGCCGACAGCACTCCCCCAGGCCCTCCTGCTGCTCCGGAAAAGGACCTAGATGCAACATTGGCAGCCTTCGATACCATGCCCCTGTTTATGAAGTCCCTGCCAACAGAGGACTCCGAGGACTCGACCTTAGCTGCTTTGCAAAGTCTTGTACACGACGGCACGCCGGATGGTGGGTAAGAATAACACCATTCACGATTTGTCCTTATAATTCACATCATTGTCAAAGAGGTCGCACTGAACTTTAAGGAACAGGGTAACGAGTACTTTAAAGGAAAGCGGTATCGCGAAGCACTCGGTTTCTACACTCAAGGCGTCGATGCTAAACCTACGGACACACCCCTGCGCGAAGCGCTGTTGTGCAATCGTGCCGCATGCAATCTTGAACTTCGTGCGTCCTGTTCTCGATTTCGGTCGAGAGCCTCTAACTCTTTTGAGATTAGAAAATTATGGCTCCGTATTGCGTGATTGCTCCGCGGCGCTAAATTTGAATACAAAATCATCCAAGGCATACTATCGGTCCGCGTCAGCCTTGTTGGCACTTGATCGCGTCGAAGAAGCACTTGATTGTTGCGAGAGATGTTTAGCCTTTGACCCTGAAAACAAGGGGATACTCCAGCTTCGTGAGCGCGCCACAAAAGCAAAGGCTGAGAAAGACAAAAGGGAAAACGTTAGAGCGGAGAGGATAGGCAAAGAGCAAGATGCGAAACGGCACCTAGACATTGCTTTCCGCGTACGGAAAATTCACAATCTTCTCGCCTTCTTCTCTAAAGACACACACAGGAACGTAACCTCATTATCTTACCAAAAGCGGACGGATCTTCCAATCCCTACGAACCCCACTTCGATCCGGACGACCGGACAAACAGCACCATAATCTTTCCAGTATTCTTTCTCTACCCACAGTACGCGACATCGGACGTTATTTCCCATTTCGTCGAAGACGTGCCGTTTGCTGCGCATCTCAAACAAATGTTCCCACCCCAAGTCCCTGCACCAGACTGGGATAAACGGGAAGAATACGTCGCGAGCCGACTAGTAGTGTACGCGATGACACACCGTAAACGGATACTCAAGGTTGGGGGAAAGATGACGCTGCGCGATGTGTTTAGTGCATCGCGGGCCAAGGAAGGCGAAAAGAGGGACGGGTTGGAGCTGAAAGATGGGTGTCTGACGTTTGTTGTTCTTCCCAAGGGAGAGGTGGAAATGAAGTGGGTAGAAGATTACAAGAAAACTAGGGACACGTAGCAACGGCCATCAGAGACAGGCTTAGAGAAAGCGCTCAGTCAAATGACATCAGCTGGGAGGGTGCCTGGTGCGGCGTCCGGATCTCCGCAGCATCTTTATCAGTGTCAGAATCTTGTTCTTGGAAAAGACATGTTTGGAATGGATTTATCTCATTGTTCCCTTGAAAAGAGTCAGCAGGTGTATATTCAACAGTCCGTTCGGGGCTCCACTGCACAGATTGAGTACAGCAGGCACAGTGTTGAAGATTTTTCCAGATGAATGTTGTGATTGAATTGTCCTATGTTACGACATCAGCATTGTTGGGTGGGTCCCAATACGGTATCGATGGTCATCGGCGGTCAACATCACACGGCGCTGAGACATGCTAAGGATCATGATAAGGGGGCATTGTGATAAGAGGAATGCCAGACCATTCGTGGTAAACATGGAGCTCGATTTGTGACCATCTTGTGCGATATACAGGTCATGGGGGACATTTCAAAGAAGATGTACTAGATTGGTACGAGATCGACCGCGCTTGTTCTGAGACTTGCATTCCGAGGGAGATAGGGGCTTCCGAAAAAGGAAATCGGAATTGGAACAGAGTTTGGTGTTGTTGTGGCTGCAAACGCTCCCTGGTCAGCAAGCAAGTATCCATCCCGCCGTCGTCAAAAGGTCTGGTGAGTACATGTCCCGTTGTTCAGTGTCCAGGATGGTTCCCAGAGGTCGTATCGATGGTCAGACGGAAGGCTGGGGCGAACAGATGGTGGAAAGGGGTGGATGCACGAGTTTGACTTGAGATGTTGACAAACAACACTTTCTAGGGCCCTCATCAAGATGTCCGTTAACCACAAAATTCTTCGTTCCGCCAATGCGCCCACCACCTCCCCCGACGAGACGGAGACCAACGTCGCGCAGGCGTTAATTGACCTTGAAAACAACGTTCCTGAACTCAAAAACGAGCTCCGCCCTCTGCAAATTTCTGCAGCCCGCGAGGTTGATGTCCGTGGCGGCAAAAAGGCCATCGTTGTCTTTGTCCCTGTTCCGCAATTGAAGGCATTCCGCAAAGTGCAGCAACGGTGCGTCTGAGGGTCCTTATTTTGTCTCAAGTGGCCAGGAACCCATATCTGTCTAGCCTTACTCGGGAGCTGGAGAAGAAGTTCTCTGACCGCCACGTCGTCTTTGTTGCTCAGCGCCGGATGCTCCGCAAACCCACCCGCTCCTCGCGCGTCGGCCAGAAGAGGCCTCGCAACAGGACTTTGACCAGCGTGCACGAGAAGGTCCTGGAGGATCTTGTGTTCCCCACCGAGATTGTTGGCAAGCGGACCCGTGTCGCTGTGGACGGATCAAAGCTCCTCAAAGTGTAAGTTGCAGCGGAGTGCTGTCGCAGATGACATGACTTATGGTTCAACAGCTTTCTTGACTCAAAGGATGCGACATCGCTCGAGTACAAACTAGATTCGTTCTCGTCTGTGTATCGCCGCCTGACAGGGAAGGATGTTGTGTTTGAGTTCCCTGTTGTTGCAGCGCCGCACAGCGAATAAATAGAGTAGTTATGTACTCGCTCTGAGATGCCCCTTTATGCTTGAAAATACATTGCCTCTCTGAATCTCGAGATCTGGGAAATAGCACGTGGCCGGCGTCTCCGCGCCAGGGGCTCGATTATAATTGCCGCTGGCCAGTTTGACTTGTTCTGCTCGTCTCCCTTTCTCTCCTCCCCTCCCTCGTGGCCCTTGGGCCCATTATTCCTGCCCATCATACCCTTCCCCGTCGCCTACAACGAGGAGGCCCTGCTCGCCCCAGACATGCGCGAGTACTCCTCTATCGACCCCTACCTCAGGTCCAGATACGAGGATGGCATCGACAGCAAGATTGTCATCATGGGCAACTCTGGTCTGTCTGTCGTTTTCTCGACGATGTCTGCTCACATCCCACAGGCGTCGGCAAGACCAGTCTCCTCCAGCGGTACACCCAAAACAAGTTCGACCCCAAGAACACAACTTCAACGAGCGGGGCCTTTTTTGTAACGAAGAAAGTTTATGTCAATGGTCTCAAGGTCCGCCTCCAGCTCTGGGATACTGCTGGCCAGGAGCGTTTCAGGAGCATGGTGCGTTTCTCCTGTCTGTCCCGCGACCCTCAGTCCTAATACAGCTTCTTTTGCCAGGCACCTATGTATTATCGAGGTGCGTAAAACCCATCTTCTTTGTCTCTAAATCTCAAAGCTTGTCGTAGGCGCGAATGCGGCTCTACTCTTGTACGACATTACCAACGCATCAACATTTAATGACATTCGTGGCTGGCTTGAGGGTATGCTGGCATGCCCCAAATGTACTTTTTCTGACCCATCGCTAGAACTCAAGAAGAACTGCCCACCAGAACTCATAATATATATTGTCGGCTCCAAGGCGGATCTCTATCGCAATCGTGCCGTAACCCCTGATCTCGCTCGCCTCTCGCTACACAATTGGTTTCCCCCACCCAAGCCGCCGGCACCGGCACCACCTCCGCCTCCTTCCACGCTGTCCTACATCCGCCCGCGTTTCACTTCTTTTCCCGGCCTGCGCTCACCACCCGTTGTGCCTACTCCCATCCCTTCAGAAACCCCCGCTTACCTTGATTTGCCTCCAAACCGTTCTTATGGGAATCAACGCCACAAAACGGTGGCCCAGACGCGCCCTAGGACAGGCGGGGGTGGTAGCGGTAGCAGTGGTATCACTCGCACCAATTCGCTAGCGACTTCACGCACATGCACATCACAGAGTTCCCGTTTTTCTTTGTTTGGGCCGTCGAGTGGGGGTAGCTGGCCCGACAGTGGTGAAACAAGTAGCAATAGCATCAATGAAGACGATGAGGATGCACTTGTTTTCGAGTCAGAGGAACGAGAGTGGGGCCTAAGCAAGGGCATGGAATTGTTCGAAGTGTCAGCCAAAGATGATACTGGTGCGTTCTCGGTTCTCTTTCTCGTCTCCCGCACTCATAGCAATCTTTCAGGCATCAGAGATCTCTTTGGCCATCTGATCTCAGCCATTATTCTCAAGAAAGACTTGATTGAAAGGGAGAATGAGCTGCGAAAGCGGGATAGTGTCTTTTTATCAAACGATACCTCGCCTGTGTGGGCAGCCCAGGCTGATGAAGAAGAAGCGCGAGTGAAGGGATCAAGACCATCAGGTAGTTGGAGCTGCTGCTAGCATTGGGCCACTGTCTCTGAGAAAAGCCATTCTCTAAATTTGTACAGCCTATTGTTCGGGCCCATAATAAACCCCCCGAATCTCCCCTCCACTCTCCTCCACACGTCACGTATCAGTTCTTTGTCATTGCTGGTATGCTGGAATGCCACAATGAGCCAGTAGACGGCAGATGGCCCCGCCTGCATAGTTGAAGGCATGCTCATGAACAGGTCGAAGACCTGTTGGAGGCTGCTGAGAGTCCACTCATTGGCTGAGTCCGCATCTTGTAGCCGAGCTCCAGAGCCGTCTTTACGAGGCTTCGCATGACGGCTAAAACCAAGGAATAGTGCACGAAAAATGGCGGCTGTGGGTTGATAGAGAGAGGGTTTGAGCACGCCATCAGCATCGCGAGAAAGCGAAGCTCCGCGTTCAGTGTTCGGAGCGCCCAACATATCTGCAAAAATCGTCAGTGCACTAGAAAGGTGCCCATGATAGGCCATGATTTGTATCAGGGTTATGTATGTGACCTCATTAGGGACGAGAGTGTCAAGCACGACAATAAACTCTTCCGTCCTTAGCTGGGAGCGATATTCTTCCAAGCGCCTGGTCTCTTCTTCAACGTCGCTAAGATCCGGTGTGAGATTGTGCTTGAGCAACCGATAGATCATTGTAACAATGTCCAGGCGTCGACTCTTGCTATATGCCCACAGAAGCGCGTTGATCCCGTCTAAACCCAACTCCATCCTCTCTCTCTCAAGCATTAACAGCGTCGAGCGCACCGCTCCAGGCTGACTTGTGGCTGAAAAGTATGGGATCAACGCAAGATGAGTGAATCTGTTCGGAGGTATTCCAGAACGTTCCAACAAACTCTTCGCATGCCGCAAACACCTCTGGTCTTGTGTCCTCGCAGCAATCCCAAGTAAAGTGGTATAAGTATAGATATCCGGTTCCACAGACTCTGTCAGTACCTCGTCTTCAACGATGCTAGACCCTACATCCAGCGCAAGCGTAGTCCCCGGTGCACGACCCTTTGTCATATCACGAAAGAAGCTAAGTGCCATTTCATAATGTCTGACTGTCGTCTTCCGCCAGCCGCGGCCTGCAGCATCCATGACGGTATTCCACTCGTGTAGATACACCTTCCCACCGGCAGACCTAATCCGCTTGACTATCTCCAACAGGCGAGTATACTCGGTAGACGCCCTGGGACGATTTCGAGCGACAAGCCTCACTATACGGTGCAGAGCAGCAAGGCGCACAGGTACATTGCATTCATTGAGTGTCGTGTACGCGCTCCATGCTTCGTCGGCAGAGGTAGTCTCATGAAGAGTAAACCAAGAGCGTCGAACCTGTTCATTCTTGTATAACGGATGTGGTAGTGGAGGGACACTGATTGGTTTGATAGGAAGAGGTCGGCACGTACGGCCCACATGGCGAGGAGATTCTGCGGTAATCAAAAGCGTCTCTTCCTTTTCGGTTTTGATGGTCGATGAACTGGATTCAGTAGCTTTGGCGCGGGACTTCTGCGCGGTCTGGCGAACGTGACTCTTTTGAGACTTTGAAGTCGCGAACTTCCCAACGAACGATGCGGAAGAAGGATTTGGCGAAGCGGTGTGGGGTCTGCATAAAGATTTCGGATTTTGGTGGGCAGCGTCAACATCTACAGGTTTTTCTGGTGAAGGCGGTGTTTGTAGAGAAAGAGTTACAGGAGGTTGTACATTGGTACGGGGTATAGATATCGGTTCTGCAGGGACGCATTGTATCAGTTCGGAACTTTTTGAGCCTTCCTGACAAACAGGTTTTCGGCAATGATGTCCTGAAGAAGGTGGTAATTTTCGCAGGGCAGGACGTGGCGGCACGAAAGCAACAGGATTCACTCCTTCGTTGTGGAACGGCCGTCCGGGAATTCGGCTGCCAAACCTCGTTTCGACTTTTGTCGCTGTCCCACCTCTGCGTATGCCAACACGTGGCGTTTCCACAGGTTGATCGTGGCCTTTTTCTGCGAAACTGTCGTCTGACATGTCTGACATGCCCCGTTCGTCCTTGTATTTCGGGCTCCCACTTTCGGATGATTCGATGGTGCTTCCGTTGGGTAAAGGGGCAAATTGGTTGGGTAAACGAGCAGCTTTCATCCCTGAGGACATGGTTCGAATTAGCATGGTACGACATTCCTGTGATTGGGCTGACCAGCATCCCAGCGAGGACGCTCTCAGCATAAGCAGTCATCCTGAACAAATTCGAATTAGAAATTGAGCTGATTGAAAGATGAGAAAGCGGTGATTGATACTCACCGCGACTTGCACCGGACCAAACGACGAAGGGAACGCCGTGCGACACGTCGAGACTTTAACCGCCGGTAATCCTTGACAACTTTGGAAAAAATTCAGATCGTGGCACAAGTTCCCACGCTTCCGATCACGAGTAGCTGCGACAAAACTCGGGAGCGTTCCGTCCTTTCGCTCTGCATTGTATGTACATACATACATAATGTGTTGGTGTGAAGGGAAAATCAAAATCAAAACCATCATCATCACTCGGGAGTGCACTGTTTTGCAGGTATCAGACATTCACGTTCGGTTCCTTATGAGCATACGAATTTGTATAATACGATGTCATAGTATGACAGCAGACAAAACAAGTGGGAGAAATAGTACAGTAAGCAATCAAGCCCGGGCCTTGAGCGTTCCCAAGAACGCGGCCTTTTCTTCGACAGTTTGGAACGAACCGTGCTACAAACATATGAACTCAATGAGAAAACAGATGTTGATGATATAAAAATACGTACTCCGAACTTCGATGAGGTATCGATGAACTTGAGCTGCACTTTCTCCAAGTCACGACGAGAAGTGTGAACCATGAGGGACTTGCGAATGGTGATAACACGCTTCTTGGTTCCCGGAATCGAGCCTTTGAGCATGAGGAAGTCGTTCTTGACAATACCGTAGTGGGGGAAGCCACCAAGAGGTGTGATGGTTTTCTTGGTAATGTCAGATTCGGTCGATGCATTGGCCTCATCAGCGCCAGAACCAATGCGGTAAATCTTCTTGTTGAGTTCTGTACGGTGGTGGTAACCGTCTGGTGAAGAGAACACATCGATCATTGGAATCCGCAGAGAGAAACGACAACGTACTTTGACCAGCACGGGCAACAGAGAACATGACACTCGAAGGATGCCATGCACCAATACAAGCAACCTTGCGGAGACCCTTGTGTGTCTTCCTGGGAAGCTTCTTGGTACCCCAACGGTGAGTAACACCCTCGAATCCGTGACCTTTGGTCACAGCGATGACATCGACGACCTCATCCTGCTCGAAGACCGAGCCAACCTCAACAGGCTTCTCGAACAAGCCGTGCGCGAACTCGACCTTGTCCGCAATAGAACCACCGTTGACCTGGATCTCCATAAGGTGGGCCTTCTTCTGGCTCAGGCCGGTCTTGCGGATCTGGGTGTGGGCGAGAACACGAACGACAGTGCAGTATTTGCGGATGCGCTCAAGCTCACGGGCAACGGATTTGCCACCATCCTCAGCATGCTTCTTGGCGTAGCGGGTGAAAGCCTTCTTCTTCGAGCGGTACCAGTTCTTGTAGAAGCGACGCTTAACCTCATCGGAGAGATGGGAAGCCCAGACGGTAGTGAGTGTGCGAAGGCCACGCGGTGTCTCAACATATCCAACAACACCAACGACAATGAGAGGGGGAGTTTCGATGACGGTGACAGCCTCAACAACCTCACGTTTGTGCATCTCTGGAAAAAAATGTCATCACCAATCCTTGATAACATTGATTTAGAAAACGTACTGGATCCAGGACGGTCGAGGTCACGGACAACGTGAGTCATACCAGCCTTGTAACCCATGGTGGCAGTCAAATGCACAGGCTTCTTGGGGTCATCCTGGATGAACATCTTCAGTGATCAATTCTATCATTTCTCAGGGATTCTCATACCTTGGGGAAAGACTTGACCTTTCCGCGGTGACGAGCAGCCCTCTTTCTGGGAAGGAAACCAAGGTTGCCGTGACGGGGAGCTTCGTACTATGAACAGGTCTAAATTTTGCGAAAAAAAGGCAGTCAGGCCTAACGAACCTTACGGTGGCTGGAGGATCCGTCAATGAAAGGATCATAAATTAGACATAGAGAAATACAAACCTCATCTTGATGGATCTTGAGGGGGACGAGGGTAATGTCGGGCGGCGTACTTTCGATTTCTCTCCACTGACGCGTCGGCAAACTCCGGGAGGTGGCTGCTGGTACTGTATAGTTGATCCCGCATGTTCTCTCTCCTGCCAAGTGCAGGTAAAATATTTTCCAATCGCCATGATAACACAGAGCTCGTACACCTGGGACAGCTTCTGAAAACGTCTCATTGTTTTCAGCATCGACAGCTTACAACATCTCATGTACACTCTTTCTTGCCGAAATATACATTGTGACAAAATCGAGCCGTTGGGGTTAGGATTCAGCAAACAACGAGTGTTGCGACGTTATCCAAGGCGTATTTATCTTATCCTTCATCGGTCCTCTGTACAACTACAGAGTGCCCAAGACGATTGCCTTTTTCTTTTACACAATCTTTCTTAATCTTTCTTTTGTCATAGAATTTGTCTCGAAGAAAACGGTCGCCTTCTTCGCCTCCACTCAGTATGTTACCAAGGCCTTCAATGTATCACTGGACATAGAACGGAGGGTGACTTGATGGGACGCATACTATTGTTCGATGAGCCTCTTCGGCAATTTTGTTTCTCGCGCATGCTCACTACCCTAGAAAGTGCATTATGCTACATGTTACATGTAAGGTACATTCTACTTTGATATACCTGACATGGAAGCGAGAGAATCTTTCCTCGATATCGTCCTTCCCATTTATACAAGTTTCTCGCCGTACTTCGTTCTTCAGCCCTCGCTCACAGCCAACCTTCTGAATTCTTGATATAAAGTGGCTGGACAGACCCGAAGCTATGTGGGAGGAGCGCACTTCTCAAGGACAGGAGCATTATGAAGACAATGGAGACCATGCTGTCTGTTTATTTTTCATCCTGCCTATAAAGCAGCCGTACGTGAGTATTTTGAAAAATGGTACATCCTCTCGAGGCTTTCCTTCTCAGATGAATTCACTCCGGCTTTACACATGTCAGAACAATAGATTAGCTACTCACGAGCTCCTTCCGAGCGGGAAAAATCGATGGTACCCATGTTAGCCGTGGTCAACCTTCACCGAGACCGATTGCATCACCACAAGCCGCTGGCCTGACTTTGCAATATACCGCTCTCCTCAGATAAATACCGTCAAAGCACACTGGGCGGGGTCAGGATACGACCCTTCGTCAGGCTGGCATTCTCCCGACTCGCCACCCTTATCGCATACCGAATGTGAACGAGGGACTCGAGTCGCGGACGGTGATAGCAGATGAGACAAACGGGGAAAGCAATGTGATGTTCGGAAATGACTGGGGCCTCCAGGATTAGTTTTTCCGCAGGAATGAACTGGTGTCAAGGGAAAGTAGGCGCTCTGCCGTTCGCGTTGCTATGACCTAGTTAACATGACCTGACTGAAAAAGTCGAGACCCGACATTGCATGGTCTGGCCGACGTCGACCGCATCTAGTCTGATCAAGCTTCCCATAAGTAAACATCGAGAATTTGCAGCAAGGCTACGGTGCACTATTTGTATCAGGTAGAATTTTGAACTCAAAGACTGCAAGTTCGTCCTGTCACCAACTGTCACCCAC
>JABAJZ010013650.1:0-41802 GCA_018857265.1 Termitomyces sp. T32_za158 | reverse complement strand
TGGTGGATGACCCAAACCCATGGGTTTTAAGGGGTTATGGGTTACGAGGGCCATGGGTTATAAGAGGTTTGACTGTAAGTACTTATGTGAGGCGTGATTATGATAGCTCGATTACCCGCTTCCATGATGCATGCCTAATTAGGCTGGGAAAGTGGTAGCCACAGGCGCTTTGCAGTCACTCCTTTGTCTTTCGGATGCCATTTCGTACCTCCTTGCACACGTACTTCTTTGGGTCACTATCTGGCTACAGTATAAGAGGATCCAGTAGAATGCTAGTAGCCTCCAGTTCTTTTCACAATACAGAGCTTACACCCATTCTGTTCTAACGCGAAGTCTCTTGCTCTCCGTGTGACCTCACCTTTAGTCGACGAATTGTCTCCTCCTCATTTACGATGTTCGCACTTTCCCACACCAAGGACAATAATCTACTTGGCAAATTTGAACTTTCCGGTATTCTGCCTGCTCCTCAAAGTGTTCCTCAAGTCGAAGTCGCATTTAATGTCGACGCCAGCCGTATCCTCGACGTATCTGCCGTTGCCGGAAAGTCGAACCGCATGATCTTGGACAACGAAGGCCGTTTGACGAAGGAGGGGATCGTGCGGATGATAGAACAAGTCGAGCACTACAGGGGTGCGTGTTAGTTTCAACTTTTACCCTTTCTTTTCACTCATGAACTTGTAGCTGCGGAAGACCCTGTCATGACTCGCCTTTCTGCCAAGAAACGCCTGGACTCATATGCTCACCAACTCCGCAACACTATCAGTGGCGGGCAGTACGCCGATATGTTGACTGCTGGCGACAAATCCAAGTTGGAGGGTGCCATTAATGAGACAATCTCATGGCTCGATGCTTCCCAGGACGCTTCTGAAGAAGAGTATGACAACAAGCGGAAGAAGTTGGCAGATATTGTTGAGTAAGTATCCTTTCTCAGTCTTCCGATATTTTTTCATTATTCCTCCAGTCGCATTTTGCAAAATTTGCATGCCCCTCCAGGAGGATTCCCCGATGATAGATTCCCAGATGTCGATGAGGGTTCTATTACCATTGAGGAAGTCGATTAGTTAATCTGACCTGGGTTTCGACACATTTGTATCATCTCACTAACGTTCAAATCAAATCAATCAATGTACATACAACACGACATGCATTAAGAAACTAAAGCGCCAACGTTGAATATTGAATGTTGATCATTCAGCAAATAAGATGACTTCGATGAGTTGACAACAGCTTCGACACCTCTGAATGAGTTTCGCACCGCACAGAGGGCAATCGTCAAAAATTAGTCTGCTCCGGACGGTACCGGTGACACTGTTGCGGGATGAGGGGACTAAATTCAGTTCGACGGGTACGACAGTAGAGACGACGCGACGGACTGTGGATGGAGCAGGGCATTAGGAGTAGTAATGTAGACCAAGTCAGGCGGAATGCCGGGACGGAAATCACAAGACTCTGATTGGGCGCGGGCAAAGTCGCGGATTTGTTTGGTCGACGAATTGTCTCCTCCTCCTCATTTACGATGTTCAGGAAGGCACTTCCCCGTGCCATCCCCCGCTCAGCCCGTGCATTCCACCCTTCTCCCCGCTCGAATAAGGTCGTAGCCTCAAACCCCCTCAAGGCCCAGGAAGTAAAGGTTTGCATCACCCATTACCACCGCTGCCCTGCCTGATCTCTCCAGTCCTGGTCTTCGGGCAAATACCCTCTCATTGAGCACGAGTATGATGCTGTCGTCGTGTCCGTGCCATCCTCTTCTCATTGCCAACTCTGTACTGAGACTTCCTCAACAGTGGTGCAGGTGGAGCAGGCCTTCGGGCTGCCTTTGGTCTCGCCGAGGCCGGTTTCAAGACCGCCTGCATAACAAAACTCTTCCCCACAAGAAGTCATACCGTTGCCGCTCAGGTATGTTCTCCGACGCTTCCCGTCTCCCATATCCTCATAATTTTTCAGGGAGGAATCAATGCTGCACTCGGAGTCAGTACAATTTGCACCTTTCTACCGCATTACTCAGCTAAATTTCGTGTAGAACATGACTGAGGATGATTGGCGGTGGCACATGTACGATACTGTAAGTCGCGTCGACGCGTTTTTCGGTCAGAATCGATGATGTCTCGTGTAGGTTAAAGGATCCGACTGGCTTGGTGACCAGGATGCAATCCATTACATGTGTCGCGAGGCCCCCAACACAGTCATTGAGGTGAGGCGACTTGAGCCATCCGTCGGTAATTGCAACCGTTGAATCCTTGTTGTAGCTTGAGCACTTTGGTGTGCCCTTCTCCCGGACAAAGGAAGGAAAAATCTACCAGCGTGCCTTTGGCGGTCAGTCCTTGAAGTACGGCAAAGGAGGACAGGCATATCGTTGTGCCGCTGCAGCTGACCGTACCGGCCATGCGCTCCTCCACACGCTTTACGGTCAATCTCTCCGTCACGACACCAACTTCTTCATCGAGTACTTTGCGCTCGATCTCATCATGGAGGATGGCGAATGTGTTGGTGTAATTGCGCTCAACATGGAAGACGGCACCCTCCACCGTTTCCGCTCGCACAAGACTGTGCTCGCGACTGGTGGTTACGGACGAGCGTACTTCAGCTGCACTAGTGCCCATACTTGCTCAGGAGACGGAAACGCTATGGTTTCCCGTGCTGGACTTCCCCTCCAGGACCAGGAGTTTGTGCAATTCCATCCCACGGGCATTTATGGAGCTGGCTGTCTCATCACTGAAGGTGCGCCCCTTGGATTATGTCTAGTGATCTCTCTAACAGAAATGCCAGGTTCCCGTGGTGAGGGAGGTTACTTGTTGAACTCTGAGGGCGAACGCTTCATGGAGCGTTACGCACCCACCGCCAAGGATCTTGCTTCGCGTGATGTCGTCTCTCGTAGCATGACCATTGAAATTCGTGAAGGCCGTGGTGTCGGTCCTGAGAAGGACCATATCTACCTCCAGCTGAGCCATCTTCCTGCGGAGGTCCTTCACGAGAGGCTCCCTGGTATCTCTGAGACGGCCGCTATCTTTTCTGGTGTCGATGTGACCAAGGAACCTATCCCTGTTTTGCCCACTGTCCATTACAACAGTGAGTCGCACACTTGATCTCCTAATGACATCAGTTGACATTTTTTATCTTCAGTGGGTGGAATTCCCACCAAGTATACTGGCGAAGTTCTTACCATTGACGAAAACGGAAACGACAAGATTGTTCCTGGACTGTACGCTGCCGGCGAGGCCGCTTGTGTGTCGGTTCATGGTGCAAACCGTCTTGGTGCCAACTCGCTCTTGGATATCGTCGTCTTTGGCCGTGCCTGCGCTCATCATATCAGGGATACTCTCACTCCTGGAAAGCCTCACAAAGCTATCTCTGAGGATGCTGGTCTCCAGAGTATCGAGTTCCTTGATAAGATTCGGTACGTTGACATTATCTTCGGCTTTCTTCTGTGAAGGCTCACTTTGTATTGCAGTACCTCGACTGGACCAGAAACTACTGCCAAGCTCCGTCTCGACATGCAGAAGGCCATGCAAACCGACGCTGCCGTCTTTAGGTTTGTTGATCTCTGACATGCACCCGCACAAGAAGGCTCATGTCTGTCATAGGACTCAAGCATCTCTTGATGATGGTGTTCAGAAGATGCGTGAAATTTACAAGAGGTTCAACAACATTGGTATCAAGGACAGGAGCATGATCTGGAACTCGTAAGAGGGTTTTTGTCCCGAATAGCTTCGTTTGTTGACTGCGTATCAGTGACCTTGTTGAGACGCTCGAGCTCCGTAACATCTTGCAGTGCGCCATGCCCACCATTGTGGGCGCCGCTGCTCGTAAGGAGTCTCGTGGCGCTCATGCTCGCGAAGATTTCCCCGAGGTAACGCATAATTTGGAATCGTCAAAGTCGTCACTAATTTGATCAACTAGCGCGACGATACCAACTGGATGAAGCACTCTTTGACCTTCCAACGCGACCACACCTCGCCCGACATTGAGCTTACATATCGTGGTGTGATTGCCAACACCCTCGACGAGAACGAGTGCAAGGCTGTCCCTCCCTTCAAGCGTGTCTACTAAAACCGTTATTCAAAATAATAGGCCTCTTTTGGTATGAATACAAATAGATATATATGTATTCGCACTAGGAGTAAAATCAAAACAAGTACTAAAATGAGAGGAATCGTGTGTCGGTTCGGTTCAGGCGAGAGGGCAGTCCAAGTTGTGTTGAATGAACGCTGTTTCGGGGAAATACCGCGCGCGGACGGTTCTGCCTCCAAAGAACCGTCCGTCGAGTTCTCTGACTGTTTTCCACGCACCGGCTGGGCCTGCGAATAGCACGAAGATGCGGACGGCCTCTTCGGGGTCTGGAGAGGGCGGGTGAACGAGATGGACGACGACTCGCTCGACTGTGCCGTTTTTCGAGCATTCGTCGCCTGGGTTGGTTGGGAGGTGTATCAGGCGTCGCGGGGACACAAAAATCGGAGACGCACCGATCTCGCCACTCAGCTCTTCGTCATGGGCATCTTCAGCCCCGACCATGTTGGTCAAAACGACCACACGGCTCGGCTCGCCGAACCGCTCTCTGTCCTCGCGCGTCTTTGCGTCTTCGTTGTTGTTGATGATCTTGCCCATTTTCACACCGACACCGATGCCTTTGGTGTTCTGTGCGCCCGGTTTGGCTTTGGGTTTGGCTTTGGCGTTGGGGTTACCCTTGTCCTTGTCCTTGCCCTTGCCTTGCGACACTTGCTCGACGGTGAGAGCGTTGACGATCCCGGACTCGTCGGCGCCGAGACCTTGTCCTTCCTTGTGCCCCCATTTTGCCATCAGCCGGGCAGCGAAGCCGTGAGGGTCGGGTCTGCGTTGGTGAGCATCGATCTCGAGGACACGAGGACACGACTCACTTTTCCTCCTTTGGAGCTGGGGCTGGGGCTGGGGACGGCGCAGAACCGGCGAGTGCGCTGAGCCGCGCAGCGATGGCGGCTGCTGCTTTGACTTTGGCCTCGATCTCGGAGGACGCGCTTGTTGGCGGGCCTGGGGGCGGAGGAGGCACGGATTGGGGCGCAAAGGGGTTGTATGCCAGCGGGGGAGGCGAGGGGGGCGAGACGGGTGCGGGTGCGGGTGCGGGTGCGGGCGGAGGGTGCGGGCGGTTCATGGTGGACATGGCGACGCGGCGGAGGTAGGCTTCGTCCCCGGTTTGTGCGGCAGGTGCGTCTGGGGGCGCAGTGGGTGCGTCGTCGGGCGGAGGGGCTGGCTGTGTGGCGTTGGCGTTGGACATTGCTAGGCGCCGCTGGTACGCTTCGTCGCCGGTCATGGAGACGGGGCGCGGGGGATCACGCTTTTCGTCGTCGGCCCTCGACCAGCGATCGTATTGCTCTTCGAAGCGGCCTGAGAACTGCGGTGAGATAAAAAGGAAAGGCGATGGACGTGGGATTTACCCGTCTTTCGTGGTCTCTCGTCTTCGGATTCAGTGACATCGCTGTCCGAGTAGCTCTGGCTGCGCCTGGACCGCTTGCGGCGCTCTTCTGCGAGACGTTCGCGCTGCTCGATGCGGTTTTTCTGTTTCCAGGTCTTGTACTCGTTGTAGTCGTTGGGACGCAGGGGGTCGTAGAGCTCAGCGGGGTCCCAGGCAGCCACGGGCGGGGCGTTGCGGTTCTAGAGGCGATGTGGAGGCGCAAAACAGCGAGCTTGGATGGCCTACCTTTTTACCCTTGGCCTTGCCTTTTTTCTTGTTGCTGTGAGAGGCCTTGAAGCCGTTGATGTCTTCGTCGAGGACCATGGACGGGGGCTTGACTTTCTTGGCCCATCCTTGCTGGGGCTGGGGCTGGGGCTCCTTGGGGGCCTCGATCAGGGCGGGAGGGGCAAAGACGACAGCGGTGGAGGAGATGGCGGGGGCGACTGCGGCGCCGACGGGGATGCGTGGAGGCGCAGGCTTGGCCTTGTTTGGCTGGGCGCGGCGTACGGGCGCAAAGGCAAGCGCGGCAGACCAGGCGGCTGCGGGTTTCGGCGTTGGCTCTGGCTGCGGGTCTGGGGCTGCCTGGGGGACTGGCTGGGGGACTGGCGGGGTGGCTGGGGGCGCAGTCGCTGACGAAAACGCAGCGCTGGAGGAGAACTGGATGCCGCCGTAGAGGCCGCCTGCTCTGCTGCTCATCGTCGTCGAGGTCAAGGTCAATTATTACACGTGATCTAAACTACTCCACGTGATCTAGCCAATACTTTTCTCGCGCCTCCTTGCTCAAGATGTGCACCGCAAAGTCCCCTGCGTCTATCATCGCCCACCCGTTGTGCATCCGTCCCTTTGAGTTGGGCGCCAGCGGCAGCGGCGGCGAGGCGCCCAGCAGCTGTTTCTAATCGTCAGCACTTTGTTGTCCAATGCGCACCACACTCACCGCCTTCCTCACCACCCGCACCACCGACTCGATCGCACCCTTGTTTTCTGTCCCTTCCTTGACCTTGTCGACTGTTAGCCACTGCACGACACACCGACGAAAACGACGTGCCTGTGCGGTCACAACCCAGCTCCAGACACCCCCAGGAACATCATACGCCGACTCTCCCGCATACGTCCCCCCGCGTCTCCTCCGGCCCTGCGGCGCCCGCAACGGCAGCGGCGGCCCAGCCGGGCGTGCAATCGACTCTGATACGAGCAGCGTCGCCGGCTCCAGGTGCGGCGACTGTGCGAGTTTCGTGTGCAGCTGTCTGATCACTGCGGGTGTGTTGGCCGGGACGTCTGGGACGACAGGCAGCGGCCGTGCACGCGCAGGCAGGACGGGCGCCTCGTCGACGAACCACGGGAGTGCGGTCGAGTAGGCTCTACGGACGGCGCGGAGACATGGCTGCATTGGCGGGAAATGTGTGACGCCGTGACACAAAAAGTTTCCGTCTGCCGTCTGCCATGGGCATCCGTGCCGCCGTCGTCGTCTGTGTCACCAGTTTCCTCCTCGGTGCGTGGTTTTTTCTTCCAATTACCCCCTCTGACTCCCCCCGAGGCGCCCTATTCACACACTGGATCGCCGACTCTCTCACCCTCTGGAAATCACCCGTCACCGACGACCATCTCTGGACTGCAGCGGCCTACTACTCCATCCTCGCAAAGGGGCCACCCCAGGCCCTGTGGTTCCTTGCCTCGGTCGTCGTCACAGGCTGCATCACCATCCTCTCCAGCCTCGGCGACGGCCAGGCCGGCAACATCATGTTCGACGGCGGCAGCATCTGTACGTCCTCCCATCCCCTCTCGTCAATTCCCCTAACCCCTCTCCAGTCCTCTTTGGCGTCACAGTAGCCATGTACCTCCTCTCCGTCCTCCCCAGTCTGTCTCTGTCTCTCCATCAGTCTCTCTCCCACGCCCTGACGATCTTCACAGGTGTCTTTGCCAAATTCTCCGCACTGCCGGATCACCAGCTCAGAGATCCTTTCCCCCGTTCTCTCCGGCACGTCACCCTCGAGCTCGCTTCGAACAACCTCATCTGCAGTGTCGCCCTCACCGGCGTATTGGCCCTCCAAGCCGGCCGCTTCTGGGCCGAAAACTCGGACACCGACGACCAAGTCTTTGTCTCTGGCGAATCCGAGTCTCGCGCCAAAACCCCGTCGTGATATCACACCATAGGAATATTAGGGACTTGCTTACGGCTATCTATATATCGGTGGGATGTATCATTATAATACCCTCTTTGAATATCACGTGATTGTCTATCGAGTTCTATTCCTGTACAATATCCTCTTTCCTGGGCTTTGAATTTTTAATCTCGTGTCCCTGGCCTATAATCGACTGTGCCGCGTCATCAACCACAATGCCTGAGAAACCATTAGTCGCTGGAGGGCCAAGAAAAGAAAGCTTCGCACCGAGTCCCTCCTCCTTTGCGAGACCGAGAACGTGTTCCAGCTCAACGAATCCGTCCTTGTCGACATCAAGCTTCTGTATCACAGCCTGCCCGACCTCGTCGTCCGGCTTGTGCTTGATCACAGCCAACGCCTTTCGCAGATCCTGCACCGAGATCCGGCCCTGCGCATCCGCAGAGATCATCTGCAACGAGCTCCCAACGCGGCTGTCGTATTCCTCGAGCTGCTGATCAATCTTCGTGAGCATGCTCCTGATGCGTTTCGTCAGTGCGCCAGACGGCGATTTGGGGTCCTGCAGAGGCGTTAGTGTGTGCACTGAGCTTGGTAGCAGCACCCGACATACCTCTTCGGCTGAGAGGTTCTCTTCCATGAGGTCGCGGAGTTCCTTGCGTTCCTTGAGGACACTGGATTTCGCAGAGAGGACGGAAAGCGCCTCGCCCAGTTCTTTGAGCTGCTCAGTCGTCATGCGCGCATTTTCCTCTTCGAGCTTCTCAGGTAATAGCTGCTCGTTGATCGGTTAGAGAGATTCGATGGAAGAGGCAAAGCCCTCACCTCAGAGTCAGGTAGCAGAGATTGTGCGGTACGAACTTCGAGATCTTCCGCCTCTCTCTTTGCACGGCGGGCGTCTTCTTCCTTTTGTTCTTGTTCCTCTTCATCTTCAATGAGCTCCTCCTGCTGCTGCAACACCTCGAGTTTCTGTTTATAGCTCGCCTTTTCAGAGTCGACTTCCAATTCCGCTTCGTTGAGCTATCAAAGATTTTTGTAAGACTCCAGCAAGACGTCAAGGAAGGCTCAAAACACACCAGATTATCAGGAAGACCACTCAGCACGCTCTCCAAGCTCGCGATGACAGCAGTTTTACCGTCTTCGTCCTCACCGAATTTACGATCAAAATGAAAAGCCCGTCCGAGGATAAGCAACACGCCCGACACGCGCTCGTGCAGATGCAGCTTGACCCAGGTCTGCAGTTCCTCCCTCAGACGCGCGGGGGACACACCCGACGTGCGGATCCCACGAGACTGGCACGCAGCTTGGAGCTCAGAAGTCGAGAGTTCGTCGATGCCTTCCTTGTTGATGAGCTGGTCGTCGCGCCGGAGGTCCAAGAGACGCGATCGCATCGTCCCCCGGAGGAAGTTGTCCGTGCCGAATGCGTTGAGACCCATGTACCGTGACATCGAGACTAGCTGTGGACGGGACAGGTTGTCGAGTGTGAGATCGTCGTCGAAGAGTTTGGCGACGTTGATGACGTCCTGCGCGGATGGGGATTCTCCTGTGGATCGGATCTGTAAAGTGTTGTTTCTAGTGTGTTGGAGTTGGAAAGCAGCACGTCGTACCTTGCGGAAAAATTCTTTGAACGCATCGCTGCCGACGATGTGTGCGTTTGCTTTCAGTCCGGATTCACGGAGTGTTTCCTGTAAGAATTTGGCCATGTCTAGACGAACACGCAGGAGCTTGCGCTGCTTTTCTTCCTAAAATGATGGTGTTTAAGATTGAACAAGGCAGAGGAGGTGGTACATACTGCGGCGTACTTGTCCTCGAATGTGGATGGGAGCATGTTCGGGAATAGCTTGAGTGCGACGGGCAAGAGAAACTCCATAAAGGGAACGATGACGAAGACGGCGAACGGAACGAGGCGCAAAAGATCCTGAGTCGTGCGTTTCAGCTGTAAGCAGATGTTGAGCGTGAGTACTCGACGTAAAGTAGATGCATTGACCTGTCTGCGCTCACGACGCGTCAACGTCTCTCCTTGCAGGATCTTCCATTGGAGGCGGGAGGATATGCGGACTTCGGAGACCAAAAGCTTCGTTCCGTGCCAATAGTGCTGTGCTTCGTGCTTGACCTTTTTCCAGACTCTGCTCATGAGCGGCGCATCGACGGTCGCTGGAGCAGCAGACTTGGTGTCATTGTGGGCCGGCGGTGAGGGGTGATCAGACGGGGTCGGCGAAGTCTGGATGCGGCGCAACGGTTGGTATTGGACGGAGGAACGGAGAGCAGGGATGAGACGGGGACGAGGAGAAAATACGAGAGAACGATTACAGGAACGAGCAAGGACGGTGGAGGTTGTGCGAGGAAGCCATAGAGACATGAAGAAACGAGAGCTTTCTTCAAAACTTTGCTGCCGAAGTCTCCGCGTCTTGTTTGGCTCCGTTGTATGTCTTCACAGGCCGACCTGCACGACCCCAGCTCCCCCGCCTACAGGAAGGCCCGCCGCCTCTACCACAAGGCCACGAGGAACAGGAACCCCGACCTCGAGCTTGACTGGTCCCCGTTCAGAGCCGCAGAGAAAAAGTACAAAGCTCGCTTTCCACCCCCTGATCTCTCCAGTGTCCTCGACCTCGCCACTCTAGATCCAGCCCGCGACGACGAGATCAGACAGGGCATCTGGAGAGGCTCGGGTGTGGTTCAACATAGGGAGCTGGCGACGGCGGGAAGGTCGGCGAAGTTCTATACAATTCCTCAGATACCTGGTGCTGTAGTCTCAAAACCGTCGACAACCTCGTGTGTATTCATCAATATATCACTTAGGCTTGGTCATCTTGCCGTCCTTCGTTTCGAAAGAGCAGCAGAGGGAGCTGGTGAGATGGTCCCTGTGTGATCAAGCGCGTCAGAACGAAACAAATCTTGATGTCCACTATTCTCTCCCGCCACAAGGGCTGTGGAATGCGTGGCTAGAGTCCCGACAGGATCCCAGTAAAGATGTGATTGTGCAACCCAAGGCAGCCCAAGATTGTATTCCTGACCAAGAGCCGCCGGGGCCTCGACAGCTCGTCAACAACACACCTGCCACTCTTGATAACTTTTCCGCCATCTCTACCACGCCGAAACCCCCGCCCGCTCCTTCGGCAACTATCAAGCAAGCACCCGTGTCTGAGCTGCTGTTTAGACTGCGTTGGACAAACATAGGCTGGTTTTATCATTGGGGAACTAAGCAGTACGACTTTACAAAGGGTAAAGGTGCTATCGACCCAGGCCTGCGGAATCTCTGTAGAGACGCAGTGGCTGCCGTTGATTGGAAGCAGGTGTATAATGAAGCCGACGGTGATTGGGCAGATTGGACTACTTGGAACGAATCTTATGGTATGGAACTTTCTTGACGTGCGATCAAAGACTTGACATGCACCCTTAGAGCCCGATGCTGGAATTGTAAATTTTTACCAGACGAAAGTCGGTGTCTTTAGAAATTAGCAACGCCTGATATTGACTGACTCGTACAGGATACTCTAATGGCGCACGTCGACCGATCTGAGGTATGCGCCACATCGCCCCTTGTCTCCATATCGTAAGTCGTCACATGCGCTTTCCGCGCCTTTCTATCCTCAACTTCAGATAGTCTTGGAAATGCAGCTATTTTCCTCATTGGCGGTCTGACGCGAGATTCGACACCAGTGCCCATCCTCCTCCGCTCCGGAGACGTAGTCATCATGTCAGGTCCGGAATGTCGACGTGCATATCATGGTACGCGACACTTGGTATCTAATACTTGTCTCATTCGAACAACTAGGTGTACCTCGAATACTGGATGATACCTTGCCTTCTCATCTGAGAAAATTGGATAAAGATTGGGAACCTTATGAGGCCTACTTACGCACAACGAGGATCAATATCAACGTCCGCCAAGTATTTCCAAAGGGATTTCAACCGATATAGTAAATGTATACTAGTAATGTCTGTGATTGTAAAGAAAGGCGTGTCGCGGCACCACTTCGGCAGCTATGATTGAATTTGACGATCCAGACAAACAGAGACGACAAGTCCTGTACAGTTTTACAATAATTCTCCCACGCTTCTCCGTCCTTCACTTCATCGTTGTAACTATCGTCAAACGGCCGCAACTTCAAAATGGAAAACGACGCTGTATGTCTTGTGTCCGCTTCGAATATTCGACTGGATCTGACCATCTTCACAGGGTGTTCTCGTTGATCTCTACGTTCCCCGCAAATGCTCGGCTACAAGTGCGCCTATTTCCCGAATGCAGAAATGTGTTTAATCGAGGACTTTTAGATCGCCTTATCACCTCGAAGGACCACGCTTCCGTGCAGATCAGCATTGTTGACGTTGACGCCACTGGTCGCGCTTTGAACACCTCCACCACTTTTGCTCTCTGCGGACAGGTCCGATCTCAAGGCGAGAGCGACGATTCTATCAACAGACTGGCGACAAAAGCGGGTCGTACGTTGCTGCTTCTTTAATTCTCTTGCACATTGATAGCTTACTTGATTTAATCAGTGCTCCGCAACGTTTGGTCATACCAAAAGTAATCGCTAGAGTTACGGATTGTGTTGTTGTACATCGGCCATTACAGCCTTTTATTTTCCTATCCTTGAGAGGCTTGGTGTGACCTTGTGCGAGTCGTGTACATAGGACTTGCAAGCGTGCAGTTGTCTCCTAAGTTTCATTCTTGTACATGCACGTGCAGATGTCCTAAATTGTCCATGACGTGTTGTCCTTACAAACTGCGGAATGGACGACGAGTACATTGAGGCTTCGTCTTCCCTTGATTCCCTGTTTTCAACCGCTTCAGTTGGTCTTTTGTTCTATCCTGTCGTCTACGCTTAATTCATCTTCAGCTGGACTCGATGGTTGAGATTAAGCGGACGGATCTTACTCACATACCCTCAACAAGCCCCAGCGACAACCGATACCGCTTGATTTACAGCAAGTCCAAAGTCTATGTGAATCCAACAGCTTACGCGAGAGACAACATTCCGGGTTTTATCGCTCTAGTAAAAAGAGTCAGACCCTTTGCCTTGCCATCTACTTTGGGTCTCACCCCTTTTTTCATAGGAGGCAACTAATCCAACATATCTACTCGCTTGGATTCCAGAAACGCTTCTCAACGAACGCGGTACATCTGAATGGGACAAGTTTGTAAGGATTGAGGAAAAAGTTGTTTGGGATGAGAAAGACGACGGTGGGTTCTCAACAGTCTATTGATCGTCGTCCTTGACTGGCTGCTTATAGATGTTGTTCTCATTGAGCTTCCAATACAAAGACCCGAATCTTACGCGTTCTCCGTTCCATTGACGTCAATATATTCGCTTCTCGTACGCCCCCCGACGCTGTCGTCCTGGTGTAAGTTGTCCCATATCTTCGATGTTCATGATTGCCAATATCTCTGCAGATGGATCCATTGGGATAAATCTCATCAATGGTGATACTCTTCCGACTCTTCATTTCCACGACGACGAGTCACGCTCGTTTTCAATGTCATCGACACCGCGTCCTCTCGTACAGGGCACGACGTCATACCCGCCTCCTGCGCCACATATACCGCAATCGGTAAATTCATGGGGTGGCGAAGATCTTCTTTCACGGATGCGATCATACTCCCATGTAATGAGGTCGACGCTGGACCCATTGCTCTTCTTGATTGATCCGTCGCGCTCGGACGTTGAGGCACACTCGACGCAGATATTCAACGATGATGCAGTGGACGACATACTCGCCCAGTCGTCTTTCGCCAATTCACACTCACCTGTGCCCGCTCATCGCCGCCCCCGTCCCATTACGACGTCACCTCCGAACCCATACTCACATCGTTCGTCCATACTCCATCGTTCGCTTTCGTCCCCGCCCTCCAGCCCTCTACCATCGTCTCAGGCAAGGCTTGCTCTCCTCCAATCCTTCTCTAACATTACCCGTGCAACTCGTCACGCAGCTCAAAATATACTTTCTCATCCACTTGCCAAACCCATTGTACCACATCTACCCGATCCAGTACGAAGCCTCGTGAATGCTAACGGGGAATGGCAATGGGGTAGCTGGGTTGAGAAGGGTGGCGTTGGCGAATTTGAAAGCGCCCGTGTTTACCTCGCTCGCTGGGCTAGGATAGTAGCTGAAGAGGGTGAACGTGCTCGCAGACGAGAAGCTCAAACACTTCCCTCCACCTCAATTGCGCAAGAGACTTCATCACTTGGGATCTTTGAGCTTCTCCACTCCACTGTCAACTTACCCACTCCCAAGTCGACACGTGATCCAGAACATCCTATTGACGAAGTTATGTGGGCCAAGTGGTTTGCAGAAGACGGTAGACCTAAAGTGAGGATGGAAGAAATGAAGCGTGAAGTGTTCAGACGAGGTGTTTCTGCCAAAGGTAAGCTCAGACAAACCATTTGGCCTTTTATTCTCGGAGTATATGAGTGGGATGTGACACGTCCTGAGCGACTCCGAAAGTGGGAGAAAAAGCGGTCTGTGTCAATTTTATCATCCTTTCTTTTAATAATCATCCGACTATTTTGCAGGAAATTGTACCATGAAATTAAAAACCAATGGTGTGGTGTTCCAGAAGTATTCGACCGAGCCGATGTCATTGAGGTACCTCATCTTGTTTACCTTTCCGGATCGAATGGATCCTCATTGCAGTACCCAAACTCTCAGGAACGTCATAGGATAGATGTGGATTGTCGCCGTACGGATCGAAGTCAGCCACTCTTCACCACGAAGGAGTCAGAGCTGCATGACGAACAAAGCGGCGAGAAAAGTTACCATCAACGTTACTCCTCTATCTCGCCCAATGTCGGCGACACCGGCTCTCAGTCGCCGACGAACGAGCACATTGATCGACACGCGAGCATTCTTTTGACCTATAATTTCTACGAAAAAGACCTAGGTTAGAGCTCATGTTGTGTTGTCTTGTTGTGCTAGCTAATCGTCTTTCAAGGTTATGTACAAGGAATGTCCGACCTATGTGCTCCAATCTATGTTGTTATGGATGCTAACGAGGAAATGACGTTCTGGTGCTTCGTGGAAGTAATGCGTCGAATGGTTAGTACTATAATCATCGACATGAAATGAGCTTCCGAGCTTACCTTGATGATTCTAAGAAGCAAAATTTTCTTCGGGATCAAAGTGGCATGAAAAAACAGTTGTCGGCTCTCCAACAACTTATTGGTATTATGGATCCCGAGCTATACAAACATTTAGGTAAGATCTCTGTCACCTTTTGTCTTCTGACTAACTTGAAGTATAGAAAAGACTGACGCTCTCAACTTGTTTTTCTGTTTTCGGTATGGCTGAATTCAATTTTGTCCCAGTATCCTAGTGACCTG
Organism: Termitomyces sp. T32_za158; assembly: GCA_018857265.1. NCBI lineage: Eukaryota > Fungi > Basidiomycota > Agaricomycetes > Agaricales > Lyophyllaceae > Termitomyces > Termitomyces sp. T32_za158. The sequence continues at coordinate 26,947 of JABAJZ010013650.1, read as the reverse complement.
CTTTTGTAAAGTTGGGTCCTCATCGCGTTTAAACGAGAATTTCCATTCAATGACGTACTCCGTCTCTGGGAGGTTCTATGGTCGGATTATTATAGCAATGATTTCGTTCTGTTTGTAGCATTAGCTGTGCTTGAGTCACATCGAGATATGATCCTGCGTTATCTCGTAGAGGTGAATACCTCGACTATGTCTTTCGTCCTCCACTAACAGGTTTGGTTATACCAGTTTGACGAGATATTGAAGGTGCGCACGATCTCCAGCTCGATGACAGTTGCCCTGATGATTTGCTTTCTCTAGTACTGCAACGAGCTGAGCATGACCATCGAATTAGATACGACTCTTGCTCAAGCAGAGGTCCTCTTCCTATCCTTTTCCCAACTTGTCGCGGATATCGATCGCCGAAAGGCTGAAGATCTGCCCACTCCATCAACAAATGAAGTCCGACATCGTCATGGTCAAGGAAAAATTGGAAATTCGGCGACACCTACAATCAACATGACACTTCCTGAAAACCTCAGAGAGCTTCTTAACGCTGGACGATAGGATAACTTAATCTGCAGAACATAATAGACGTAATACAGTAGTTCGAATTATCTTGGTTGTTTTGGCGTACCACGAATGTGTATACATACTTACGATCTGTTGTCGGACGGTCGGAGTATTGAGAAACTCAGTCACGGTGCATCGTGCGAAAGCTCAACGTTTACCGTTACAACATTGACATTCAGCTTCGCGTGCGATTTGACAATGAACTTGAATGCTTTACGCAATTACGCTCTGAAAGATCCAGCGACTTTCCCCAGCTCTGTGCTCTTCAGTCATAGTTCAAACTCTTTGGTAATCTATGATACATATCCTAAGTCTCTTTTCCATTTTCTGCTTCTTCCTCGCGTAAAAACAACTCTGGATGCCGATAACTTGACGAGCCTGAGGACACTCTTGAAGGGCGATAAAGAATATGCTAGGAAAATAATAACCTCGCTAAATGAGGAAGCAGCGATATTACGAAAAGAAATTGAGAGTGAGATGTTCAAGCGCTATGGATTCAAATGGGATATATGGACTGGGTTTCATGCTGCACCATCGATGCCGTACGTGAAATGCTTTGTGACGCGTCGTTCCTAAACCACCACACGATTCACAGACATTTACACCTACATGTCCTCTCTTCCGACCTACGCTCAGATTGGATGAAGAGTAAGAAACACTACAACTCATTCCACCCGAAAGCTGGGTTTTTCCTGGATATCGACGAAGTCATGTCGTGGTTTGATGCTGGGGACTCGTATTTCACCACAGTAAGCTAACATCTTCCGTTCAAGACAGCCAACTATGTACTGATATATGCTGGACTATTCAAGAAGGCCAAACTGGATCCGAAGCATTATGAAGCTTTGTTGAAAGAAGACCTCGTCTGTTTTCATTGCGGATCCTCTATGAAAAACATACCCACATTGAAAGCTCATCTTACTGAAGAGTGGGATAAGATCGCATCTCGAGAAAAGGGTAAGCTCGAAAGGAAGAGGAAGCTTGAAGAGAAACGTGGTGCACAAGGGCAAACATCCGAACAGGTTGGTTCCAAAAGACTCAAGTCGGTATCTGACGACACAATGTGATTCATTTCCACTGGAATTTGTTATCACCTGGAGGGGCGGAATATGGATGAGGAGTTGTCCTTTTCTTTCAGTTGCTAGTTGAAGTTAGTCGCAAGGTTTCTTCATGAATCACACTTCCCTCCACAATCTGTATCAAGTTGGTGGACTTTTGTTGTGTCCACGCTCACCCTCTTTCTTGATACTATAATTCAAACATCATGGACAGGCACGCTGTTGTTATACGAAATACAAGTAATTGAAACAAGGTACAAGGATCAACACATGAACAGTCTTCTACATTTACAGAGTAACAATACCTGAACAGTCTTCTACATTTACAATTCCAGACACATCTAAGGTATTAGAAGATGTTGGTCTAAGATGCTCTAAGCTTCGCCTTTTGCAACTTTGGCACTGGCTTGCAGTTTTGCAGCACGAGAGCGCTCAGAGGCTTCACGAATAGCCCAGGTTAATTCATAAGTTCTAACCGCATCTGCATCAGAATCAAGATCGTCAGGTGCAATGAATATATTTCTGGACCAATGACTGACCGTCGTAAGTACTCAAAATCTGAGCGGCCTCGGGATCTTCTTCGATATCTTCAATAATGTCAATTAAGTTTGAAACCTCTGAGAAGAAAGGGTCGTCGTCTGGGAAGCGGAAAGCCTGCTCGAGCTCATCACCAGGACGACGCACGAATAACACAGGCTGTACATATGGGTTTACCAGCCTAAGAGTTGAGGATTTAGCAAAGCAGATTACACCAGAGGGATTGATATCCATACTTGAGTTGATAACCATCAGCGTACACCTCGAGTTCACAACTGTAGTTGGAATCATGAAGAGCAACGACGTGGGTAAAGCTGCCAACAGCTCCACTGTCATATTTCCTATTGAACTCTGATCAGATCTATCCTTGCAGAGTGTGCTTAACCATCTTACCAAGTTGCGGTTGTCACACGAGGAATCCTGTTCTCAGGGGCAATTTTGCTCTCGTCAATGGAAATCTTTGAGAGACTACCGGCATTCTCGTCCCACTCGAGCGAGTGTGCGCTGACAGTGGAGATGTCTACTTCTCCGCCAAAGTAGCGGGAAAGATCGCAGAAGTGAGTGCCTTGTTCGATAACAGGGCCAGCACTAATTTCGTGAGCGTCACCCAGGAAGACAGCGAGGAGTAAACTGACCTCTTGGATTTGTCCCACCAGTCAGGTTTAGCAATCGCTTCATATGCACAGGCGTATCGTGCAATGGTCGCCATGACGGTGAGATTGTTTTCTTCTATGATCTGTTTCATCATCTGGACGGCTTTCAGATACCGAAGCATATATCTAAAATCTCATGAGTCCTCACGCAACTCCGTCTACCACCGTTAGCTTACCCAACGGAGCATACAGTCTTGGACTCGCTAATTGCTTGTGCGATCGTGAAAGCATCTTCGATCTCGTGGGGAGCACCCGTAGCAATCGGTTTTTCGATGAACATTGCGACACCAGGGAAATGTTTGAGAATTTGCATTTCAATATCGCGTCCAGGCTGGAGAGACCCACGAAACATTGGGGGGCTGCCAACAATGACCGCGCGAGGCCGATCCTTAGGAGTCATGCTCTTTACAAAGTCTTCCAGTGTCTTGAAGACACGAGTGTCCTGGTAAGCAGACACGACGAATGAGTCGCATTTCTTCTGGAGGACAGCTGTGGCGCGTTCAATCGCGGGATCGATGAGGGCGACGACCTTGAGCCGGCGACCAAGTTTGCTTTACGACTGGTTGGTGCCACTGACATGAACGATCAACGGAATCAAACTCACTGTTCAAATCGGAACGAGTGGTTCCACGGGCCTTCGTCAGATCCTGGGGAAAAGATCAGGCGACTCGAAATTGAAAGCCAATGATAGTACTTGCCAAACATAATGTTACCTGCGCCAATGAAGACGACATTGAAATCATCGGACCCGCCGACATGACTCGCCCTAGGTAGAATAATTGATGAGTATAATTAGACGTACACGAAGGACTCGACAGACTTGTCCATAGGAATCAGCCTCCATGGATCAATAGATGGGCGGCGAGAGGAGACGCCGGAGGGTCTACGGTCTGAAAGGCGACGTTCAGAAGGTCTGCGACTGGACACCATGGGGGTCGACGTTAAAGAGACGGCGATAGAACGAATGATGATTTATAGATCGGTAATCTACTCCAATTGGATACAAGTGTCCCGTCATATATGGCTCCCCTGGAGTGGTGCACTCTAGTACTCCTCTACGACACTCCTATACATTATGACAGCGGTGCTTCCATCACCACCTGCTGCCGTCTTGCAAGTTCATCTCGTCTTCTTTCCACACGTTCGAGCCGGTCAGTCATCGCCTTGAGCTCCGCCCGTAGCTTCTCGTTTTCCTGAGAAAGCTTCATCACATTGGATACTCGCTTCTGGACCTTTTCTGTACTGCAGAGCGAACATGGGTTTACTGCGATCCAATATGGCGACTTGTGACGAGGAACAAGACACTTACTCGGCATTCGAAGGCGTGCCGAGAATTGTGGTCATGTCCAACTCAAGATCGAGGTTTGCACCAGGAATCTCTGGAAGGGACATGGCTTGCAATTTTGCCTCGTGAGGCGTATCTTCATCAGCATGTTCTGAGGTCGGGGGCCTCAGGTTCGAACTTGTTTCTGGCTGCGATGCACTGAGCAATGCGACCCATATCAGCTGGAACTCGCTATATTCTCCAGGGAACGAGCAGACTCAGCCTCTTTATGCTTGGGAACAGACAGGGAGCTCATGGTGGTGGTCTGCAAACAAGATATCACAAGGGCGGAATTCTCATCACCCAGACAACCAAATTCGGACACAGCTCTCTTTCATCAACCACCAGGGACTTTTCTAGAGTGATCGACACCCTCAAGCGATTTCTTCCATAGATGCTCATAAACTCCGGACACATCATAGTCACCTTCTCTGTTGTATTCTTCGCTTTGTCAAGCTACGCTGTCCTGTTTAGTGCTTTCCTCCCACCCACCGGCCTTCTGGTACGTAACTTTCAACTTCCGGCACTTTGGAGTCGCGCTCATTCTATCCAGCTGTTCGATACACTGGCCTACGACACGCATTACAAGTACTTCGCCCTCCTTATTATCCCAACAACTGCCTACTTCGTCATCGCGAACTGGGTGGGATGGCAATATTATCGCAATTCATGATTGGAAGGGTATCGATATTAGAGTGGTATCATATTTACACTTGCAGAGATAAGTTAGCAATAAATACTGTACACCAAATGAAAAAAAAAAAAAGATGAGAAACTATCCTCTTGACCGAGAATGTAGTGAGGAAGGTCGGGATTTCCTTTGCATCTCACGTAGTTCCTGCCAAAGTCTGCTCCTTGTGCCGTCGTTTGCAGGCTCAGTTCGCGTTGGGCTACTGGCCTTCTCGCTGAAAGCCGCACGAGACGCTGTACTTGATTCGCGTGTGCTTGACGAACGCTCAAGTCCTGGACTCCTTTGTGAGAATGGCCGTGGTTTAAGAAGGCTGACGGTTGAGAGTGGGTTGGGTTTGGAGGGTGATGCTGGCTCCTTTGACGTTGTATCATTGCGTAGAATGTCATGGCTAGGTCCAAAACTTGAAACTTGACTCGACCGAGTCTGTCGGGGAGCAGCAGTCGGAAGTCGAAGATATCTTGCTCGCCTAATTACAGACATCATTTCTGTGCAGAATGGAACAATGAGGAGAAGCAGACTTACGCCACCGCTTTGAGAGCCATCTTTGTACGGTGAATCTGGACCCACCTGTCCAAAGATTTCTCTCCAGTAAGGAGTCAGGTTGTGAATGTCTACCAATATGCTGGGTCTTACTGAGAGTGGTACTTCTATCCTTTTCGCGTGCCTTCGTAGCTTGAAGAGCTCGCGGCATAGCCTGCCGCCACATCTCAAAGTATTTCGCCTTGGTGTTGCTGGCATGAAGGCGTATGGCGGGCAGTGACTGATAATTGATGAACACAGGTGATATAAGTTGTGAGTGCGACTGCGACACGCACCTTCGTCTTGGAATGCCATAGACCGAAGGCCCTGAATAATGTGTTCTTTTCGGTGCGAGTTGTCACAGTGCGCTCCTGTGTGAAAGGAATCAATTTTCGAACTGTGATAGGTGGTTGGAAATACTACGATAGGGCGCAATTTCTCAGCATTAAAACGATCCCTCCATTTGTCCCAGAAGCATGCTACAACGGAGATTTTGATTTCATCTTCTTTTTCTTTCAGTGTAGTTCGTCGGTGCCGATTTATACGTGAGAGTCCAAGCCAGCGAGTGAACACGCGGCGCATATTATCTTGAGGGAACTGGATTCGGTGCATAGAGCTCAAGACTCGAATTAGTACTTACCTTCCCTTTTCACTAGCAGATAGCTCTGCAGGAGGCTCAGGACTTCCAAACGATGAGCGTATACTTTCTGCCATTTTTTAAACATAAGCCTAGACAAAGATGTCAGATTAAAGATGAGAAGAAACTACACAATAACTCACATTAGGAGGGTAACATTGTAGCCCTGCGCTACATCCAATTCTCTCAACCTGATTGCAATGACATGATTTGTCCAAGTTGTTAGAGCGCGTAGCTTGATTTGCTAAAATCGGGCATTTTCAGAAAATTCCGAGGCAGGTTCATCACTCTCTGACCTTCTCTATTGTATCTTGAATCAGTTTCTCTGCTAGCCTCCGTTGCTTGACTCGGCGAGCTCTGAGGAGCCATGCTGCGTTGGCATTGTGAGTGAACCAACGCCGTCAGCGTATGGTAAAACTTACAATGGAAGACCTTTCTAATGCGTCGCTCGTCTAACTCTACAAGGCGTCTTTCGGTTGCCCTTTGATTCATAGCGTCATGCCAGGTTTTCCAAGCACGACGAGTGGCAAAGAAATTTACAGCCATCTTGGCCAACCGGGCCATCTTCAGCTTCTCGCGAAGCTTCATCCGCCAAACTAAGATTGCCTTGTAACACATTTGTTCCGAGTCGCATTGTACGGCGACTGAGTGCGTACTTCGATGGATAGAATATACTTGACGCCATCTGCGAAACAAGGACACCATATGACTTGAGTCGCAACGCATGGCGAATACCGAGGCGAGGTCTACACAGTATGAAATCAGGTATAAGTAAATGAGAGAGAAAACCGTACTATGGTTGTGACTTTGTTGTTGTAGCCGCTGTTTCCAAACCGACCAGGCAGCATAAATGAGGTTTGAGGCTTTCAGGCGTTCTACCGTCTTACCCTGTCTTCGAGCTTTCCAAACTCGAAAAATAGCTCGAACAAGTAGATCATCCTGGCGGGCAATATGTTTGAGAGCTCGGTTTTCCATAGTCTGCCGGGGTCAATAAACATCGCGGAGGGATCAACGATAGAGAACACACACATATATCCGATCTTGGGCAGCCTTCCAGGATCTGATGGACGACTCCACTAGAATGCGTTGGTAAAACTCCATGGCCAACCTGTGATCAGACCTTGAACGACAATCAAGTTGGCTTTTTCTAGAGTGAAAAGAGCTTACATGTTTTTTTGCCAAACAGACATTGCACCTCTCATCAATCTCCAATCGATTCTCTCAGAAACCATTCGTTCAGAAGAATGGAAATGTCTCGCAGTCCGCCACCGATCCCAAAATCTCAGCACAGTTCCTTCTTCAGAAATTTGTAAAGCGTTATCTGCAACCAGCTCGAGTTGGTTGATCGCAGAGAGTCGTTTTTTCCAGCAAGCATATAATCGATGCACTAAACGTTCGGTGTAGTGACGGCCAAACATATGAGAGCGATACAACTGTCGCCATTTTCCCCAAGCATCTTTGCATAGCTTTAGCTCCCGTTTTTCCCGAATTGTCTTCAATTTTTTACGCATGTCCTGGCGCCACTTGTCCTGTTCCCTTCCTCTCAACCGACGCCTCCAGATAGTGAGAAACTTCTTGCGAAAACGGTTATCAGAAAATATAGATATCCGCTGGTAGAGGTCCTGGCGAGATGAGGTGACTTTTCTCCATTGCTGAAGATAGATGCGCGTGATCAAGTTGTCACGGGCTTCGGCCACTTGGACGTTGGTTGTCTACGACGATTTCAGAATGAATAGAAAGAGGAGATGAAAGACATAGTGGAAACGCACGACTATCCACTGATATAGTTGAGTCCATACTTTCCAGCAACGCTCCAATAATCTGATTTTCCGAAAAGTTTCTGCTTCTGCTTCGTCTCTTTCCCTTTTGATTTTGTTCCATGCATCATCTTCATTGATAGCACTTCCTTTTCGTTCTCTTGCGCTTGCGATGACTTGTCTAGCAGTCGCAGGTGGAATGACTGCAGGAACAAGAGGTTTGGGGTCCAAGGATTCTTGGATGAAATGGTGTGGACGGCGGGTAGCAGCAAGGCGCGTTGTAGACGGCGCATAACATTCCTCACTGTCTGAAGGCACATAAGGTTCAAACCTCCATGGTTTATGTTGCTTGGCTGGTGGCATGTCAGGCAATAAAAGCAATGAATTGCGTCTCCAATCGTCCGACGAGTCCAATGCCGTAGTCTGAATTCTTGATTGTCGCTTTGACTTGATAGAGTTAGAGATTCCAGAAGATGAGGATGGTGCATCGAGGTCGGCGGTATGTGAGGGTGTCGGTGTCCTAAGTGTATCCTCGGTGGGTGCAGGAGGCACCCTAAACTGTGCCCCACGTCCTAGAACGTGGTTAGTTAGATGAAACTGACGGGAGTCTCGATTGTGATTTGACAGTTCATTTGCTCGAGTATGTTGCGCCTTGACTGCATCCCATTTGTCACCCCAATTCTTCCCCTTCATCGTCCCGAGTTTTAGTAACTTGCCATAATAAACCACTTCCTGAGGATCAAGGCCACGGTCTCTAAGAACGTCATTGTACGCCTTGAATACGCTTAAGAAAGTAGTCGCGGAGGGGCCAGCACGATCAATGACCGCATCCAAAAGATCAATGTCCTCAGGTAACAGGCCAGTCAGTTCGGGTACGGAAGCATTAGTCGAAGACCTAGAGACGTCGGCAGGTAAAGCATGCTCTAGATGGCGAGTAGGCTTGAATGGAGGGGAAGCACGAGTCGGTCGAAACTTGGACATTACCGACGTGAACTTTATGATCGGGACACGCCAGACGCGTTCAACAAACTGTATTTGCGCATGTTGTGCCTTACATCTCAACGTGTGGTGATCACTTTACATCATGATCGTTGTATATATATAACTACGTCCTCCACAAATCTGCAAATGGCATCGTTGCGTAGGAGCCTCGGACGTCCCATCTCGACTCCTGCACGTACGACATATCGACATACGGGCTCGGATCTGGAAGTGGAGGGTACCCTTGAGTTACAGTCCTGACAAAATGAGAAAGACTAAGATCCATGTCGACCTCGCCAGCCTGATATGATCCCCCAATTGAGATACCATTATGTTGTTGGTCATGTTGATCCACACCATACGTGATGTCTGGCCAGGAGTAGGTAAAGGACGTATCGGAAGTTTGTCCGTCGCGAGGATATGGAGTGGAATAAGGATCGCTGACAGGAGATTCAAAAGAGACTTGAGGAAGTACAGAGTGATGTTTTGCCAGAAGTGATGACAAGAACCGGCAGTACAGGGCTGGTGTATGCCGTGTGTCTATGGCTACATCTTCAGAGCCCAATATTTTTATAAGGTCCTGCACATCCTGAATGATCTCAGATTGTGTCTTTCCGTCCAGCAGATGAAGCAACGTAGGACGGAGAAGCTGTGAAGAAGTGTGAGAGCGAACAATGCATTACCACATCGGACAGCGTACGTTGATCAGAAATGCAGCCGCAAATGACACGTAGAGAAAATGCGCGCCCATTGCAAATCGCAAGTGTCCCGTTGGAAAAAGACGTTCTGCCATTATCTGAATGACCTCGCGAGCCGCCTTGATTGACTTTTGAAGAATTTCAGAGTCTTTTGACAACCCTGACTTTACGGCGTGCTGGAAGCCCACAGTAAGAACGACTAAACGTAAGTATGCAGTGATCCTAATAGAAATAAATCAAATGAATTGTCTTATAATAAATGGTTTCAACAGACAGTTGTGTCGTATTGCCTCGATAATTGCAAATCGGAATTGCTGTTGCAATCAACTCAGTAGAGTTATATGTGCGCCCAATCACATTGACCTACGAAAATTCGAGAACTCCTGTGCATAGATATCCACCCATCCTGACAACTCATGCGAAAGCTCTGCTTCTGTTCTCAAAGCCAGAGAAACAACGTCGACTCCCTGGCGTCATGGTCAACGATAGTGAAAACGTAGGCTTCGTTATATATGACTCACTTGTGGATGCGGAACAGGTGCTGGTTCAGGGGGTAATGGCCTGTGGAGATCTGGGTTAGCATAGGAATCATCCTCTTTCTCCATGATCGCTCTGAATCTAGCGACGAGGATGATTATGTGTACATATGCACAAAGATGAACGTCATAAGGCAACGTCCCTGGTAGACGGTACCATTCTCGAGAGTGCCTAGCCAAATAATCATCGAGGCAAAGCATGGGCATTTTGCCAAACTGGATTGCATGTGATCCGTCGACGCAATAACAGTTGAGCCACGTTCGTGTCCTGTTTAGCTGTTCTCTCTCACTGCAAGTAACAGGCGGAGGCTGATTGAGCTCTAGTTCTATTGCCATTCTGAAAAATACCGTTTGTCAAACGTTGACAGCATCATGGAGATACAAATCACACACCGAATAGCTACTCCCATGAGTAACCAGCTGCGGTCTTCTGCCCATTTCTTCTTTGGAATAGGATAGACAGCCATGATAAGGTAAGCTTGACAGACATCGACACTTTTCGACCCATCAATTAGCGCCCGTCCGGCTGCATCGCGAGCAAATTCCATGGCCATCAGATATATAGTCGGTTTCTCTTCATAGTATCGAGAGGCAACAGCACAGACTAGGCAACGAATTACTCAATGCTAATACACATTAATAGAACAAAAAGCACTTACTGACAGTGAATAAAAATGGACAAGTCCAGATGAGATTTTCGGGCGTATGCAGCTCGGGATCTAGTATTGAGAAGAATGGCTAAAATTGCGTTTGAGTTTTATGAGCGCAAGAATTGTACAGTCGTACATTAATCCGATCAAAAAAACTGCGGTGAAGAAACATCACACAATCGAAAGCAATGAGCAAACATGGGTGCCATACATATCGAAGAGATATCTGATTTCCTCTGCATACAGGTTACAGTACGTCACGACATCTGGTGGTGAAAGATGTTCCGGCCCTGAAACTGGGATCAATATCCAGTTCACGTTGTGAAAACTCTAATGCATACCCGATGGAAATTCATTTCGAATAGATTCTTCGGCTGTTCTGGCTTTTGATGACCATCTTCGCCGCATCGAGCTCTTCTCTATCACAAAAGTACTTCGTCAGCCACCATAACAAGAGAAAAAGTATCTCACTAGTGTCGGGTGGGCGTATAGTTTGAGCACGCGTCATTGACTCATGTATCCTGTTGTCTGCCCTCAACTTGTCAAATTGAATGAGCAACTGCTGAATCTGAAGGTCTTGGTGGTGGGCCCTCGCTTGCAAATCCTCATGGGTACTATAGAATAGGAAGCAACTACGTGTTAATGCAATCAAAATATCACGTACGGCGCTGGTTTGCGTTTCTTTCGGTTTCGAGCAAGGCAGCTATGACCCCCTGCTTGACACCTACGACAGGCACTTTCACCAGGGTCGAATTGGCACTTCACCTTGTGAAATGTCAGGGCAATGGGCCCAATTGCGTAATCATCATGACATACTTTCAACGACTTGCAATGAACACAAGCGCCAGAACTTCGGGGTTTCGAGGTTTCAAGCTTAAGGCTTAAACGTGCTTATAAACACTCACGATCGCGAAGCAACCTGCCTGCGCCTTTGCGAGACCTTTGTGTCATCATTTCCTTCTTCATCACTGTCGCTGCCATCTGCTGGGATGGAGAAACGAAAATTTGGCTCGAGTAATGGTGGGTACGACATTATGGACAGAGAGGATGGACCTAACTTAGCAGGATTATACGTTCTATTGAACATCATTGAACGAATTCTCACGAAACACTCACCGGTCAGACACTAGATGATTAGGTTCTCAGATAGACTGTCAATAAGTAGGTCGACACGAGGGGCAATCGTCAAAACGAATGTCTGGATAGATACTAAGTATCAACGAAAATTCGCGTCGATAGGTTGGGACGGGAGAAATTGAAGCATTTAAAAGCTCTAAAACGTCGGACGGATATATATACCGTGGTGGCCGAAAAGATGATGAACTTCGGCGACCATCCGAAGTCAGCGGTCTCTTCTTGATTGTCAATCTTGCTTTGCTAGAGACCGCAATAAGGCCTAAGTAAACAAAAACCAAATGTCAATCTTTAGGCTCCTTCCGACCGAGAACTTACCTTCTATAGATGTTTAATGATCGATAATGTGACAACAAAAACAGTAAATACATGTCTTCGTGATGGGGGGACATGGTATCATATGGTTAGTGGAGGGGTCTGGACTTTCTGACAAACATCCCGCTTTCCTCGCTGATAACGTTAGTCCGGGCCGTAAACCGGGCAGCGAGGTTCATCTGGAATGTATCGCATTAGTTGGTGAAAGACTTAGACTCTAAATTGCGCATACGGCGGGTAACACTCGGAAAAAGCAACTTTCCTCGTACCTATCTTACATTATTGTAAAACTTACCACTCCTTAAAGCCTTGGACTTCATCACTCGATGTTTGTGTCAGGGCTGACAGGTGCATGTCCCATCTTATTTATAATGAGTCGAAGATGAGCATGTGAATGGATTTATGACTATCTAGTATCACATACAGCAGAAGTTTATGAGGGCTGAAGCTTGCGGCAAATCATGACCTCTAGCTTCTGCCAGCGTGCTTAGCCTGCAAGATCTCATATAGAGTATGAAAGAGGGGTATGGTAACCTTTTCTTCGACTCCTATGCGAATTTAGAGACTCACCGGATTCTGGAAATCCACCTCAATTTTCAAAGCTTTCTATCTGTTTTGCCCTGTTTTGCTGCTGCAACTCTGAAAACTGAGTCGCAAATCTCCGAAGGTCACGAGGTTGTGTAGCCTTCGTGACCAACTTTTGAATCAGACAATTCAAACAAAGGTGTTGCTGCGTTGCTGCCAAATATCGACTGCAGACTTTCTCCGACTGTCGTGTCTCAAGCGGAATGTCGCGACTCACGTCTGCGCAGGTCATCGCTCTCGGCGAATATCTCGAGCCAACCTTTGACCCTGCTTCACTCACAGTGTCCCAACTTCTTGGAGTTCTGGGATATCACAACGTCAATTATCCTACTCCATACTCCAAGTCCAAGCTTGCCATCATATTTAATCAAGAAATCAAGGCTAAGGCTACTCAGTTGAAGAAGGAACGCGTTAAGAAGGAGAACAGTATCGCTAGTGACGATGGCATATTGGATGGGGCTACCGGCCAACCTTTGCGTAAGGCATGTTTGTCAAACTTCTGCAACACATCCCTTGTTACCTGACCATATATCAGGAGGCCACCAAACGAAGGGCTTCACGAAGGCTTCTACATGCTCCCATTACAGACGAGGCTGAGGTTCATGTTCCCAATCAAGTGAGAGTCGTATATCTCCTGCACTGTTCAACGCTCAAATCTTTCGTAGCCTAAACGGCGCCGATCATCCGCTCAGCCCACACTTAGTGAGCCTTCACACAAGAGCGTCACCGTCCAGCTTGCCCAGCCGACGCTTATGGAAGAGAGTGAACCCGAAGAGGATCTACCCATAAAGAAGGTTTCAAGGAGCAGAAAAGCGGCAAGGCTCTTACCAACGAGTGTGCTACCATGATATCTGATTGTTTATAAACTCAGGCTAGAACCGCAGGAGCGCAGAGTAGGCGTGTCTCAAATACGGTATGTATGTTTATTGGCTCTACTTGTCGAGCCCTCAATTCTTGTGTCAGCCTGCGGAAGACAGTGGTTGGGAGGATAATAACATATTTCAATCTGGAGCGGAATCTTCGTCTCCTGTTCGACCGTCGCCACATCGGCCAAAGTCAACACGGAAAAGTGTCTCTGGCTCACGCAAATCCCGTCAATCATCTTCTATGCCTCCACAAACGCTTATATCATCTCCGTCCCAAGCACTCGATAAACCCAACGAGAGGATGTCTCCATTGTTTGCCCCTCAATACAAGTTTGAGCCAAGCCTGCCTCCTATCTCTCCGATAGCCCAGCTCCAGCACAAAAAGTTCACTCCATTGAAAACTCCTATCTCTGTTTCTGACAGAGAACACGAAGATGACGATGACATAATCAATGGTGATTTTTCTGTGCTTAACCAAGCAGAGCCTCTGAACGAGGACACATGCGCTGTTTCGGAAGAAGATGTAAAATGTGAACAAGCTGTTGATAGCGCCCATCTTGCCGTTACTCAACAGCGAAAGAATTTACCCAAATGTCAAGGTGCAACCCGCGGAAGGGCTGTTTTTCAAGGATTTTTCTGCCTTATGATGTTGATCGCTATATGTGCAACGTATCGCTATAAGATGGATTCCGCCTCTATTGGTTACTGTGATTCTGGCAGCTCCACCAACAGTGTACTGGAGCAACGGCGAGTTGATCGTGCCGCTGAGGAGGCGTGTAACAGGGAAAACCATCCCAACAACAATTCAGTTGTATCTAATACAGAACCTTGTCCCATGCCCTCTTTGGTTCCCTGGGGACCTCCAGACAAATGTACGCCGTGTCCTGATCATGCCAATTGCACTCCAGCCGGCGTTTCTTGTGACCATGGTTACATTTTGCGATCACATCCCCTGCTGTTCTTTGTCCCGCCCTCTGCCTCCCCGCGGAATACAACTATATCTGTTTCATCCTCTCCAGTGGACGTACTATGGTCAATCTTGTCCATACTGGATGGCATCCCGGGATTAGGCAGTGTTGCCTTGCCTCCCAGGTGTATCGAGGACCCGGAACGAAAGCGAAAGATTGGTTCACTTGGAAAGGCTATTGAATCTTTTCTTGGACGAGAAAGAGGACGGCGTCTGTGTGCCGGTGGCAAAGTACTGGTGGAACAAGTTGGCGATTCTGATGGTGGAGACGCCAAAAAATGGGGTCTTGAACTAGAGAATCTTCGGGAAATGATGCAGAAAAAGACTCACGTAAGAGTAAAATGAATACTTTGTCAGACTTTACTGAATTGGTTCTTAGCCCCACCTTCTACCAAGTTTTGATGATATGTTCAATGAAGCCATTCAGCAACTGACTCAATGGGGTGGTGTCATAATAGGAAAGGATCGCGAGTAGGTTACTCTGTTATCCTGCAAATGATTATTGATTTGTTGCAGGAATCTTCGTTTCGTGGCCCACAAGACACCTTCTTTAACCTGGGACTGTGTCATCACTGTCAAGTTCAGAGAGTTTTGGTTTGAATGGCGCAACATATTCATTGGTATGATCCTGGATGGTATACTTTTGTCATTGACTGATTTTCTACGTGATGATCCCAGGCTTAGTGTTTGCTGTCTTCAGTTTTCTTTATTGGCGCACCCGCAGTGCTCACAGACGTACCGAAAACAAGCGCGTCACAGACTTGGTGCAGATTGCGCTTGATACGTTGCGTAACCAAGAATTTTCCCATCACACAGACCCTGTTACGACTCCTCAGCCTTATCTATCTTCACTTCAGCTCCGGGATCTGATTCTTCAGGATGAACACTCGGTCACATTGCGGAGTCGTTTGTGGGACCAGGTAGAGTGCATTGTTGAAGGAAATGCCAACGTCAGAGTAAATTTTCATGAAATACATGGTGGTGATGAAATGCGAGTATGGAGGTGGGTTGGAAGTTCTCGCGGGACAAATGCGGCGGGGCAGGCAGAATTTGATCATGGTGAAACATGATAGGTTGTGCCAACATTCCCTTGCATATCGTCTGCGACGCGTGGGCCTGGACGTGTCCCTTAGGGGTCGAGTCATCCCTCGCACTATCCGTGCTGCTTTTTCGTTGCATACTTTCTAGTATCACTTTTTTTTGGGTCATGTGCTTTGCAAGACGAAACAATCCGGTGTTCGGTACGATAAAATTGATGTATGTATAAATGGGACCTATGAGGTTAAGACAAAAATGGACAATATGGGTTCAAGGGGTCAGGTATTCAGGTACCTATATGTAAAAGGGCTTCACCGGTCTATCTGTCCATATTTTGATTCATAAATTTTCATGACCATTCGGAACTCATTGACATGCCCATTGGTATTCCCTCCTGAATCCTTTCTATCAAAGCTCGTTTCATAAATTGTTCTTCAGCCAAAAGTCGCGTGCTCTGTCGTGCTTATTAGAAATAAGCAACAAATATTATCAGAATGACACCTACTCTTAAAAACTTCTCGGAATCAATGCGTCCGGAGTTGAGTGCCCGATGTAAATGATAGATGGTATCCTCAATGGCGTTGTCTTCCGCGACGAGAGTAATAAGTCTATTGGGGGTATTTAGCGTGAGAATTGGGTGTTGAATACATGATACAAAAGCTGCTCACTGATTGTGGACGATAGTGGTAGAACAAATCAATTCATCCACTTCGGGATCACCCTTCCGGCGGAGTTCCGCTATGTTAGTCTCAGCCTGTTGAACGCTATTCCTGAGTCTGAGAACCACGTTCCGGCATACATCCCGCACGGCGTCTAAACGCGCCATCTCATCGCGTATAGCAGGTCCGCCGGCAAGGAGATCTGTCTGGTGTGCGCGGAGGCGCTCGGCGTCGAGAGCCAATGCTTGAGACAGGGAACTCAGCTCTGATGTGAGTTTATGATGGACTTGATCGTGGAGACGGAGTAGTTCCGGGTTTGGTGGACGCGGCGGGGGCGGTGCGAAAGCCGGTGGGGCGTTGAGTGTATCCGGAGAATCTTCATCAAGGAGGTTGACGGTGGGCGCCCGAATCGGTTGGGCGATCGGATATTCCGGAGAGGGTGGCTGAGGGACCACAATGTAATTCGGAAGCGCTGGGGCTGCTGTCAAAGCAGTAGGCGGGATCAGAGAGGGAGGTGAGCTAACTGCGAGGCTGCTATTCCTATTACTACCGGACCGAGGACTGGGTTGCGCACTTGCAGTGGATGGTACGGGAACATTTGAGTCAGCAGGGATGGTAAGTTGCCGAGGCGTTGTAGGAGCTATATAGGAACCTCGATATTGTGGTGGTGAAGGTGAACGCAGCGCTGGACGAGTTATATGGTCGCCAAGATTTCCTTGAGACTGGTGCATTTGAGCATATTATAAATTAGTGGGTTTTGGTGACATACGCGTGGGGGAGTAACTATCTGAGATTGAGCTTCAAGTGATGAATAAATCGCCGCTGCAACAGGTCTTGGAGGGAGTGCAGGACGATCGGGGGAGATCGGTCGTGTCGGAGGCGGCACTGGCTGAGGCGATGGTGGAGATCGGTGATTGGAGTCTCCAACACTGAGGGGTTGCGTTGAAATCGCTGTGCCCGTTTGCGGAGACTTTGCGTATACAGGAGGCTCTTTTGAGAAATGTACCTGCGTGGCTTCTACTAGAAGGGACAGATTGCAGCCCTATGACCCGACGTTGATTGATACAGATGCACCAAGGTGCAGCAAAGACGCACCTCGCTTTTGCGTTCCCAATTCTGCATGTACTCGATGCTACATTTGCCGCTAACATCGAGGTACTTTCCTGGCTTGATGAGCATATCATTGGTTGGGACAACATAGACGATAGGGGGCTGATTTGGGTATTCTCGCGTGAGCCAGATTGCCACAGGAATGTTATATGATGCGCCACGAAAGGAAATTGGGAGAAGTCCGTAAACGCAGAGAAGCAACTGTGTGCGACCATCATCATATGCTGTTTGAAGTGAGAAGGGTCCAAAGGAACCGGAAGGAGAACGGACTGAATATATCAGACTTTGGACGCAGACTGTTATAACGGGAAAGAACGAGATCGATGTCTGTGTAGACGCGGTCTGGATTGGGGTAGGACTGGACGTTGTGGCGCAGCCATTTCTGGGTCAGCGACTGTGAAGACATGGTTGGGATTGTCTGTCAGCGCGAGAGGGAAAGCTCTCACGCTTCCCCATTTGGCTGGATCGCCGATATCGGCTGTCCTGGGGTCTCAGTTTCCAGATTTGAAGGCCCCAATCTGCTTCCGTCAGATCGTACGAATAAGATCGGCCGGCAGGTGCCGGCAGCTGCGCGTCCTCGAGTCAGTTGCTCGATTTGGCAGGTACAAAGGGAACGTCTGGGTCGTTGAGGACGAGCTATGTTTGGAGAAGGGCAACGCAGTGGAACAATGTCGAAAGACAGCGGTCGTTAGACTGTCAGCTCCTGCCTCTACTGTCTTTTTATCCTCCCCTAGATCTGACAGAGGACTATACTAACAGTCTCCCATCCAACGGTTCCCATATGCCTAATCTGGAAACCGATCTGGGATCTCATATCTCATCGCATGGCCACCGCTGTGTCTTTTTAGTCCGACTATATAGTTCCGGCCCATGTATATAAGCCCCAAGTTTCGTCTTTTCCTTCCTTTTCGCTGAACCCGTCATGTCTACCTCTGCAAAGCGCCCCTCAAGCTCTCTCACCCCCCAGCGGAAACATCGCAAACTTTTGAAAGACGGCAGCGGCATAGAAGTTTGGCCAGAAAGCATCGAGAAGATCTTTGTCCAAGGTGCGTTTTCCTGACTCTGCGCCTTTCCCTTCACTGACATTTTCCAGGTCTACATGAGTACTGGAAATCCCCTTGGGCCACTTATTCTCAGTCCCGCGGGCGAAGTAGATGGCGCAATCAATTCTTGGTGGATTACCTTCAGAAAGCTGGGATTGACCGGTCCAAAAAACAGGTTGCAAGCCACATCCAAGTACTACGAAATATGTGGAAAGGAGAACCAGGTTCGCTCTCCCTCTACTGGATTTTCATACCGTTTACTAAGACATAAGATGTAGGATTTTATCTGGTCGCCGGTGGTGAAGAGCCTCTACCAGATACACCTGTCAAGCTGGAGGATAGCTCCTTGATTTCTTTGGACTTTGATGAGACCGACAGCTCATCTAACTCTACCTCGTCTGATTTTTCTCCTCCGGAACTCCAGCGTGATTTCCCTCCGTCTCCAGGACATGTCACAGGTGGCTATGCGATCGGTTCTAATTCTCCTCCGTCCAAAGGTTCCATATCCCCTTATGCCTCACCAGTTCTCTGTACCACATCCATGCCAAGTTCTATGTCTTTATACCCGATCGATATGGTTGTGCAACACCACTCTCACGACCATTTGCCCATACAAAATGCCCATCATTCACTCGATGCTATGCAAGGCCAGGCTTACGCCCATTCTTCCTTCAAGTCCAACGTATCCCACGCAGTTTCGGACAATGTTTCAGATATTTGCACATACTCATACCCACAGTCTCCGAGTCGGGTCACGTCCATATGCCTCTGGACGGATGGCATGGCACCGCTCTCCATCAAACTTGATGCTCTGATGTCTCCACACTCGTCCATTCGCATGCCGCTCGTACTCGAAATGCGCATCAATATCGCACCAGATGACGGCGCCCGAGGGACACCATCTCGGGACGGTTTCTTTACCTCTGTCTCGTTCTCCAGGTTGTGGAACAGCTTCGGAAGATGTATCACCAGGGTATATGCCAACAACGTATGCACATCAGAGGTGGTAGGCGCACTTGACGTCTCTAATATAGAGATGGGAATCGTGAACGCGACGGTACCAGAATCCTCGCTAAGTCGTTGCAGGTGGCTTGATGCATGTAAGTATCAGTGTCTTTTGCAATGCGATATCTAAGAATACCTTTCTCTAGCCATACCCATGAGAATTACACAAGAAGTTATCACCGACGATGAGACAGTGTTGTACCTTATATATGACTTGGTTCGCAGCATGGGTCCGATATCGTCCGCCAAGTTGATGCGCTGGATGCCCATGGCGAAATATTTTCCTTCGGCACCGTCGGGAGTGCATCCTTCCTCTCTCACGAGCCCTGCATACCATGGTTACCCCGTCCCGTCATCTTCCGAATTCGCAACCACATCCCCTTCACTTTCTTACGCATTGACACCAATCAACCACACACGACATTCCGCGTCTACCTGGTCATTTTAATCTTCCGGGAACAGGGTATATTACGATTCCGTACTAATAGTAGTACGTGGAGCTGGAACGTCCATTTACAGTTATGTCTCTCAAAGGATCATTGCGGGTTAACATGATTGCTGTCTTCTAGCCATAGTATTTTTGTATATTCTATTCGTTATGTAGCTATAATAACTTGTATAATACTGGACTATCGTACTCCTTCACGAGCGAATAATGCTCAGAATTTTCTCTGCTTCCGCGCTGACTTTGGGATCCCAATGTTTTTCTCGCAAAGTGTGAAGTTCCCAAAATGAGGTCCCAAATGTATTTGAGAGCTCTGGATCATCTAAATCAGGGCGGTATATACCATTGAAAGTCCGATCTTTTGTAGATAACAAGGCTTCAAGTTTGGGATCTTTGGCTATAAGACCTCCCACGAAATCAAGCGCTCGCTGGGCAGCTGCGGGCGGCCAATGCATAGATGCGCTCAGTAAGCGCTTTGCGAAAGCCGCGGACCGCCCAGGCGGAGCTGTGGTACCGAGTGATCTTGGCGAGAACACAAGGTTTAGTGTCCGAAACAACATGTCGGAGACGGATTGAGTCTTCATAAGACTAGTGCCGGTAACTGAAAGCGGTGGCGCAGAATCGACGTCCATCATGAGACTCAAAGGAAGGATCAACGCATACAACGCCGAAATGAAGTCGCTCAGATCAAGGTTCAGTGCTTCTCCTGTGATTAGCACAAAAAAAGTCAGTCGAAAGGGCGATTTTAGCGGATGAATCTATTGGCGTGCCTTGCCCTGATAGAAGCTCAAAAGCTGTAACAATACATGAGAGACGATGCCGTATGTTGTTGGCAGATGTGACGGTGAAATCAATAGTGTCATCGTCATGTGATTCGCGCGAGATTAACTCCTTAAGGACGGTTAAAAGGTCCTTGAAGAAGTCGATGTTCACAAGGTGTGCGAATCTCGAGATGCCATGCAAGGCTGCTGGCAAGAGTGGTGTCGGTTGTGGGTTCTTGAGAATTCGAAAGTAGAGGACAAAGAGAAGCTTGAGAGTTTCGGTTTGCTACAGGAAAGAAAGGTAAGAGGGGACGTTTAAGAAAGCCCAATGACACAGAACTACTTACTGTGACCACTCGCTCCTCCTTATCGACCTCGGCCTCCGCTTCACGGAACTCTTTGTCAATTTCCCGTTTTTCTTTGAGCGCTTTCTTCGCCTTCTTGCTCAAGTGCGGCAACTCAGTATTCTTTCCTTTGGCGCGCCGAGCGGCGGCCTTACTACCAGACTCTTTTTTTACGGGTTTATCCACAGATGAGTCTGAAGCCCGTACGCCCAATTCCGTCTTTAGCCGTAGGTGAAGTAGGCATGAAAGCACCTCTGGGCGGACATTGAACCGTTTTTCCTTGATCATGCGATTCAACAACCTCACGATCTCCAACGAAACGACCCCGGTAAGGTCATCACGAAATACGTGTATGAGGGTGTCCAGACACAACTCGCAAGACTGAATATTGGCGGTGAGAACATCAAGTATAGCAGAAGGAACGTGCACACACTGAATCCCATGATTTTTTGCTCAATCGAGCGACAATGCAACTCATAAGATTGACACGAAAGTTGAAGTGAGGAGCTTCTTTCAGCAATGCACAAACAGATTCCAACGCTATATTCGCCAAGTCACTGCGGGCTAGAGAAACATGATTTTCAAACGAGATTTAGTTCAAAAAGCGGTACCTTTTATCTCTTCTTCAAGAAGACGCAGATACGTCTGGTAAGTTGTTACTAGACCTTGCTCCCAGTCTCGGGTTCGAGCCACCATTTGACTAACTTTCTCCGCCTTTTCTTTGTCGCTCAAGGCTCGAATTCGGTACCCGGGGATGATATCCTTAAAGACAGCTAACTGTGAAAGTATGGAGAGTTTCCTGATCATCGGATCGTTTGTCACAGGGTCCGGATGAGATGGTGTCGTAATTTCTGATAGTGAAAATGTATGCAGTCGCCTCAAAAGACCAAGCTATGAAAAAGTTGTCAAGTGAGCAGAAATTGGTGCAACTAGTATCTCACACTATTCTCTGGATCAGAGACGATTTCTTGGCATATTCCTGCAATTTGTTCCTTGGCAGCGCGTATGCGTGAGGCCTTGGACTGGTTCGAAACGACATCTATCACCGCTGGTCGACCGAAACGTGCGCCAGTTGAGACATCATCAATCTTTCGCGGTTGCTCTTGAAAATTGGGTTCATCACTGTCTGAATCCTCTTCACCACTATCTGTCACAGGTGCGAATGTCACCTTCCCAGTAGGACGTACGTCGCCACCGGGCAATTTGATCGGGAGACCTTTGATACCACGACGTTCTTCAGTCTCCCCTGAGTGACTGTGTTTTCTAGGAGCCTTCTCGTATGTCATTTCCGCATCCGAAGTGTCATTATGATCTGAGTCTTCGAAATTGTCGTCCAACGATGATGAAAATTCTATGTCCGAACTCTTGAAAGAGCCACCGTCGTCTTCGTCCTCTGAATCTATTGAAGGCAGATCGTCGTCATTTATTGCCTTTCTGACTGGTTTGTTGAGACGATGTAAACGTTCAGTTTCTTTTTTACTCCTGATGTAATTTTAGAGGAGCGATGAGTGCGAAGGGTTACTGATATCGAACCGTGCTATTCCCTTTTTATCCAAAGAGGTTAGAAATGACACGGCACCCCCGTATTCCTTGAAGACCTCCATATCCTGGTCGGACAGGTTAATCTCATCTTCATTATCGCCATCAGGTATTGGTATCATTGCACGATCAGATAGCTTCTCTTTTCCGTTTTCCTTTGGCTTTGTGGAATAATTTTTTGGTCGTGAATGCGCCCCAGAATTAGATACCTTGCGCTTTTTGACGGAACCCTGGAATCAGATGAGTAACTAAGGGAGGGAAGATTAATATCTATCACCACCAGCAAAGGGGGTCCAAATCGTTTGCCATTTTGCTTGGCAGCCATTTGCCTGCCACTGAAGCAAGAAGCTAGTTGAAGAGGCAAAATTGGCTTATAAATAAATAATCAATACATGGTGGCAGTGTCCGCACCAACATCAGTACCAACCTTCGTCCAACTCTGCTAGCAAACTTGTACGCGGTTGACGCATTCGATACTTGCATGATATCGACGCCACCTACTTGTGAACTAAGTACATACTGTATGAGCCCTTGATGGATGACGCGCCTCCCCCTACAGACCACGTCCTTCGGCCCCATCACGTCGACCTGTTGACAATCCTTGTTTTTGCATTCAAAGAACCTGAATGTAAAGATATTCCTCCCCCTTTTCTGCTCCACCTGTATCGCACTCTTCTCAATGAAATATCTGAGGTAAATTGTCGGACATTCGCTCTGGATATTCACTTGAATACTTCGATCCAGGTCTCTCGGCCACAGTCTCACTATGATCTAATGAAAAGCGTCTGTAGTGGCCCAAGTGCTGATGCAGAGAAGTCTCAGCGCGTGATATCTGCTATTAAAGCTGTTGTAAGACATTGACCTTATAGTCATTTGAACTAAGCATACCTTTTCGCGGCGAATCATCCAGCACGCTGATCTCACCAGCGCTGATCAAATAACAAATTTCTTTGGAAGTACGCCCAAGAATTCTTGATGTCTACTCCTTTTATGACTTGTTTCTGATTAGACCTTCCCTCACTTTTTGTGGAAAAAACTGAAGATGTCGGTGATACTTTATGAGTATATATGTTTAAGTACTGAATTTTTGATGCAGGAATCACCAGTGCTGGTACATGTTTGTCGTGGTATAAAAACAGGCTTTCAACATCACCCACCTAGATGCGTCGCTCTATATTCGGCTACTTTTCCCGGCGCTGTTTCGTCAGCTTCATAAAATTGTCATTCTCTGGTGTTGTGAAACTTCAAAGGGATTACCAGTCCTGGCGCCATGGTGATGTGTCCGCTGGATATGATCCCTTCGTCAAAGACCAAATGAGCAATTGTGAGCCGCCTCACTTGTTTTGGGGATCTGTTTCATCTACCCTAGACACCACCCCTCTTAGCCGACTTGTTGATATTCAAGACACAAGCGGACAGGAAATCATGGGCCAAGCCAGATGCCTACGAAGCGTAAGCATTATGTTGCAAAGTCTGTTATGTACATATATATCATTTCCGTAATTCCTTCTAGGTGGGAAAAAGGACAGATCACCGGTGACGAGAATGTCGCCACAGAGAATCTCAGACGTTTCTTTGAACAACACTTCCACGAGAATAACGATTCGTAAGTGGGCCGCATTTCCCCCCCTTGAAATGCCTTTTCAAGTCACGATAGAGGGGTTCGACAACACGCGTTGTTAAATCTCGTTCGCATGCATTATCTTCGAAATGAAGTCACAGCAGCTCGAAAGGTAGTCAGGAGCCGAAGTTTGTTTTGCCGCCTTGTTCACGTAGCTTCAGTTTCTAATGGAGGCAATCACTGTCGCTCGTACGTGTGGAGATAAAATCACGTTACAACATTGCATTAGGTCGAGATCTTCTCTTCATTACGCTAGCGTACACTGATCTTATTACAGCATGCTACACCGTCTTCCTCCGACGGAACCCGGACGAAAGCCCACGCTGAATTCGCTACAACCAGACTTACATCCTCTTGAAGTCCTCTTCGACGTCGAGAAACTTGTGGACATCGGAAACGTCTGTATTACAAGATAAACGTTGTTCGACGACGCTGACATTTAATAGGACCAACCTCTGAGCGCAGCGTTCGTTAAGATAGATCAAGCGGCTGGGTTGTATGATCACTGGCTCGACGCTCAGGGCACTCCACCCATTGATGAAGAACAATGGGCGCAGCATGCGGTGCAATCTGTGGTTTGGGATGCTATAGGTGTGACTCGGGTCTGGCGCTGATCAGGGACTACCTGATATCGTGTTTCTATGCAGGCTGCAGCGAACTTGCCTCGATTGAAGAGTCCATCGTATTGGCCTTTACCCAAGCAGGTACAGAGGACCACAACAGGATCACTATGTTTCTCAATAGATCATACCGGGTCGGTACAAGACTTTCTTCTGGAAAATTTTGTTTTATGGACCACCCCAGAAAGCGAGGCAGGGACTCTACTCCGAGGCTCTTGCTCTGTTGTTACAGCCCAACGTATGGCGGGGACTAACCATCAACGACTACACGGCTTGGGCTCAAGAAATTTGGCACATTCTTGTCTTACGCGCAACTCGCCGGTAGGTACCCGTTTATGATCCAATTCGTATATCCCAATGAGATATTTCACACAGCGGTCAGGATCGACATTTTCGAGAATTCCTTCTTCCTCGTCGACCACCAGGTGATTACAACCCCAGAGACTATTTTCATGACGAAGAGTCTGCGCAAGGGAACAAAATTCGCGATCCGATATATGAAGTTATACAGATGCGTGTACGTTTCATCCGGTCTTCCGTCATCCTGTTATAACCTAGAAACAGCATTGCGATCAAGCTCCATCAGCTGTCGATCAGCTGCTGAAAGCTTTGTGGCACTCGGAGTTTTTGACTCGTTTTGGTGAATACAGAACAGGCATCATTCTATTGGCCGACGTAAGCATAGAATTTCGTTTGCCGGAACGATCCCAGAGGATCCTGGAGGAGGTCATGCCACAGGTAAAAGACTTGTTCTCAACTCTCGAATAAGATTTGATTATGATAGATTATCAACGGAAGCGATCTTGAACAGCGTGCTTTCGCGTGTTTCACCCTTGCGCGAAGTATAATAGCTGCTTCTTCTAGCTCTACTGGTATGTAAATATGTGAATTCTTTTGTGTTCGTCGGTAGACTACTTTGTTTACAGCCACCGGGCTCCAAGAAAGTCTTCCATACTTAACAATCGCAGAAGGAGACTATCGAAAATTGGGGATCACGACTTCTTTGATGCATGTTCAATACCTGTTATCTGTTGTCTACCACAACTTGGGTATGCCGCAACAGAGGGACGCAGCAGCCGGGCGGCATCTCGTGACATTGGAACTCCAACGCAAAGAAGACGCTGTTGTCGTCGAAGACGACACGCAGCGGATCCTTGAGGTCGTAGAGTTGGTTGGCGCCCACCTGGCTGGGAGATATTCAAGTTGAATGATGACCCCGATGCGAATGTGGTTCTTTGTCGGGAAACTTTATCCAAACAGAGAATGAAATGAAATTTTTATTTCCAACTATGTTACGTAAATAACTCAGGTGTGTTAGAGTAATTATAAAAGATAGGAAGAAAGTTTAGATTCTAAACAAGCGCTGTAAGATCTCTGGAACCCTAAGT
This sequence comes from Termitomyces sp. T32_za158, assembly GCA_018857265.1. Lineage (NCBI taxonomy): Eukaryota > Fungi > Basidiomycota > Agaricomycetes > Agaricales > Lyophyllaceae > Termitomyces > Termitomyces sp. T32_za158. Next base: position 917 of record JABAJZ010013650.1, on the reverse strand, counting down.
GCTGCCAATATTTGACCGGCTAATGTATTGATTCGGAGTGCCAGAGAGTTGTAATGCGGTGTTGTAGGGTGGGAGACATGGAGGTAAGCAGGAGAGGAGGATGAAGGCCAATGTAATATCTTGCCAAATATGAGGGCCATTGATGAGCCTTGGTCTGTCTGCCACGCTGCCTCCAGCCATTATCCAGCAGTTGGACAACACACACACACACATAAAAGCACGCGACCACAAGGTGGCAAGTCACCTGCCTCACCATGTGACATCACAAGACTTAGCGCTTGCCCGACTGCGCATCAACTGCCCCAGGCGCCCGTGGTGCATCACAATTAAAATTAAAATGATTAGTTCATGCAGGGCTGATGGTCATTTTCTCTGTCAGCATGAGCCTTCGACTTCCATGTCAATCAACGCCACATTTTTATATGTATAGAAGCTTGGTAAAATTTCTTGAAATCTTTTTCTTGCCAACTCACAGGTGCCATGAGATCGCCGTGACTTCTCTGTTAGAAAATTTTATGAATGATTATTATATTGTTACCGACTCAGACTAGTATATAAACTGTAACTAGCTACTATTGCATGGGTCGTCGCTGAGGTCAGGAATGGAGAGTGCAAGCACGAGAAAGAAGACCAAGGAATGAGTGCAGCCATCGTTAAAGCAGTGCTAAGAGGGCACAGTCAAGACATATGAAAGAGTGTGGCCATGCAGGGCCAGTGCTGGCTTGACTTGGCCAGTGCAAGGACATGACAATAATCATATTGAAGGTGTAGAAAAAGGAATACAGTACACTATTTCATAATGCATCATGGCCGTTCCACCCCAAAAGCTATGCAATATAAGATTTATGCAAGACTATATGTGTCACACAATGTGACATGGGTGACAAAACGTGTGATCATATCATGTCTCGACGTCT